>JBBYHQ010325764.1:0-14966 GCA_038382645.1 Spergularia azorica
TCATTAACACGTCCATCTTTGCATAATCCATCAATCAGACAACAAATTGTGAAAGCATTTGGGCTGATCCCAGCCTCATGCATTTCTTTGTATATCCCAAGAGCAGCATCCGTATCCCGAAACTTGAAATAACCATTCATTAAACTTGTGTAGGTCACAACACCAGGAGTGATCCTTTCTAGATATATACGCCTCGCTGCCTCCATATTCCCTTCTCTACAGTATCCATGTATAAGGGGAGAATAAGTGAGAGCATTTGGTCTTATGCCTTCCTCCATCATTTGTGAACATAATTGCAGTGCTTTCTCCATGTCTCCTCGTTTGCAGTAACTGTCTATTTGGGAGTTGTATGTCACAAAATTTGGACGAATTCCACCATATTTCATTTTTGACATTATATCCTCTGCTTCTTTAACTCTCCCTACTTCAGACAGACTCTTTGCAAGAATACTATAAGTGAGCACATCAGGAAGGATATTATGTTTTCCCATATCCACATAGAAAGCGAGAGCTTCAGAGATATTTCCATCTTTACATAATCCATCAATCAAACTATTATACACAAACACATTGGCACGAACACCAGCCTTCACCATACGAGGAAAGAGGGTCATTGCAGCATCCATTTTACCGTTTTTACAAAAACCATCAACTAAGATTCCAAATGTAACAACATTTGGCTCCAAATTTTGGACTAGCATTTCCCTAAATAAACCCAAAGCACATGTAAGGCTGTCCATTTTACAGTATCCATCTATCAAAGTGTTACAAGTGTACAAATTCGGAACCACACCAGACTCTTTCATAGTCCTAAACAAATCATCTGCTTCAGACATCTTACCGCCATTGCACAAACTCCGAATTAAAGTTGTGAATATAACAACGGTGGGCTTAATGCCCTTTTGGACCATCTCATCAAACAACTTCCTAGACTTCACAATGTCACTCAGACAGGCATCCATCAATGTACCATAAGTATGAACACTCGGTACCAATCCCCGAGCAACCATCTCCTCATAAATCTCCCAAACAAAATCGACCCTATCCAACTTAACTAACCCATTAAGAAGCGCATTACAAGCTTGTATAGACGGCAACTCCCCAATTTCTCTATAAACCCAAACAGCCTCATCCACAAGACCCAATTCCGACAATGCAATTATCAAAATCCCAAACACATTACAACTACATCTATCCCCGTCCACTCGACTCAAATCCCTAAACACAATGGCACTAACACGGCGTGGCGTGCAAGTCTTAAGGAGGTCTAGTATTAGGCATTTCAACAAACACCTTGCCTCCACATACATTTTACCCCTACTTAACACATGAACAATCGCGGTATGGGCACGGCGATTCTTCATTACATTAATCTGATCTTTAACAGAATCAAAGTAGGTCAATGCTTTTCTAGGGTTTTTGCTACTGAGAATTCTACCAGTAAGCTTAGTCATGTAATCACTTGATGAAGAAGCAGAACAATCATGGCTTATACTACTACAACTTCTTGAACAAGCTACTTTTCTACTGAAACAACAATTGGGCATTTTCTTTGGGGCATAAAGTTTCAACATTTTCACCCAGATATCAAATCAAATCAAAATTGGGGTATGTAATTATGTAATATCAACTGAAAATCATCCTAATTAAGCAGTAAAATATGGACATTGGGTCACCGTAAATAGGAGGTGGGCAGTGAAGAATTTACCTGAAGGAGATTCAAGTGCCAAGAACTTTGGGAATATTTCTGATGATAAAAGCAAGGAAGGTAAATCAGATGAAAGATTAGGGATGAAAGATTAGAGACATGGAAAGGAAATGAAGAGGAGGGGGGTAAAACTGTAAAAGGGGTGATGGACACGAAATAGTAATTGGGAATGGGTGCGGTAAAAGTTCGTGTCCGGTTCGTGTCTTGAAAGTTGAAACGTGTCAAAGGCGAGAGGTCCGAGACCGTTCCTACTAGTTTACGGACCCAAAATAGTCGTTGTACTCTCTTGATTAACATGTTTGGTAGACAGAATTTGGAAGAAAATATCTGAAAAAAGAAGAAGAGGAAGGAAACTTATCTGGGTACATGATGTGCATCAGTGCATGTTTCATATCATGACAACTTTAATCGACTCTAATGTAACTAAAAAATACGAAGTACTACTCTTTGTGTGAGTTGAGTTTATTTCATCGAGCGTGTGTGAATTCACTTTTCTGCCTGACAAAATTGGTTCCCACCCTTAACAAGGAACGAAATCGGTTATTAGTTTAAAAATACAAAATTTGATTTATTCCAATCTGAATTGAGTACTATAACAACAAGGGGTACATGTATTTCCACGTCAGTTTTCAGCTGGTCCACGCTACATGTGTTTGTCACGTCGAATATCTAACATGGATCAATTGAAAACTAGCTGTAAATATCTATACGATATCAAATGCGCAACCCTAATTTTTCAAGTTATTCACTATGGAGAGTTTAACACGAATGAAATAGTAGATGGTTTACAAAATTGAAACTCAGTTGAAGTATACCTTATTTGAACGACAAGCTAAGCAAAGCAAAACCAAGTTAAACACCAAAATGGATAACCCAATCAACTAAGCAACCTCTTCCTATAACTGAACAACTTCCTTCCCCTCTTTTGGCGCCCTTAAAACTTCACACACACACACACACACAACACAACAACACACAACTTCTTCGTTTCCGACATCTTCCCTCTCTCCTCTCTCCTCTACAACTAATCCAACAACCTTAAAAAGTACCTCAATTAATGGCGGATGAAAGGTCTGAGATCGCGTTTTTCGATGTGGAAACGACAGTCCCGACCAAACAGGGACAAGGTTTCGCGCTGTTGGAATTTGGGGCAATCCTCGTTTGCCCTAGAAAGCTTATTGAGCTTGACAATTACTCTACTCTTCTCTGCCCTACTGATCTTTCTCTCATTTCGGCTAAGTCCCAGCGTTGTAATGGTATCTCACACGCAGCCGTGTCTTCCGCCCCTTCTTTCGCCGACGTCGCCGATAAAGTCTTTGACCTCCTCAATGGTATGCTATTTACTTTCTTCTCTAAATTATAATTAGGTTAAATTTTTGGGAAATTAATTGCCAATTGGATTTACTCTGTGTTACTAGAAATTTACTGTTTGAGTGGTTAATTTTGATTTTTGTTGGTGGGTTATGTTTAATTTTGATTATTGTTGGTGGGTTTGTTTGAATTTCGTTGATTTGATTAGAAAGTTTAAAACTTTGTGAAGTGTGAATTTGGGGGAAAAAAACTACCAAATTGTATTTTTACTCTGTGTTGATAGAATTTTACTGTTTGATTGGGTTTATTTGTTGTTGTTCGAGGTTAATTTTGATTATTATTGGTTGGTTTGTGTGAATTTCGTTGATTTGATTAGAAAGTTTGTAACTTTCTGTGATTTTGGGGAAAAAGCTATCAATTGGATTTTTACTCTGTTGATAGAGTTTTACTGTTTGATTGGGTTTATTTGTTGTTGTACGAGGTTAATGTTGATTATTGTTGGTGGGTTTGTTTGAATTTTGTTGATTTGAATTGGAAGTTTGTAACTTTTTGGAAAATTGTGATTGAAAATGTAGGGAGGATATGGGCGGGGCATAATATATTGAGGTTTGATTGTCCGAGGATTAGGGAGGCGTTTGCGGCGGTTAATCGGCCACCACCGGAGCCGAAAGGGGTGATTGATTCCCTGGCTTTGTTGACTGAGAGGTTTGGTCGCCGTGCTGGTAATATGAAGGTCATCCTCTTCAATTTGTTCCTTGATTTTTGAAATGTTGTGATTGTGAAGTTACTTTAATTTTCGATTAATTGATTTGTGATTGTTTTGTTACTCTGGTGGTAGTGCTTAGTGGATGTCAGCTAGATTAGTTAGTAAGACGTTGAGGTAAAAAATAAGACTTGCCATGCGAATAATTGTTATTAGTATCAGTTTGAATAACATGAAGATTTCATTGATTTTGTTATGGAGGCAGCTGTTTAGCTCGCCGTAAAACCGATTCCATGTTTTTTAGACGAACTTTATAATAGACCGTAGTTGTGTTCAACTGAATGTCAGATTAGCCTATGTTTTCAAAGATGTTATTAGCCTGATGGAGCTGGTTTTTTTAAGATAATATAAATGAGTGTGATTTTGAGATAATGTTCAATGGATGAATTCGTATAAATTGAAATTTTTGCAGTGTAAAAGAGGTCGAGACAATGTTTTCCATAGGAAATGTGTGCCTTTTTATGTGGAAGTCACATTTTCTTTAACATAGAGGTTAATTGTGTTTTCCAGCACTAATAAGGTTTTAACTTGAATTGTGTACTTACTATTTCTTACTCGAAGGATATCCTTTGAAATCGAATTGTGGAGAACGAAGTGCTGTGCAGATCTTGTTCAAACATTGTTTGTGAGATTCTAGTGTCTTAAGATTAATATCTTCTGCTTCTGCTTTTCAGATGGCCACTCTTGCGACATACTTTGGTCTAGGTCAGCAGACACATAGGTATATGCCGTTTCTCCATCTTTACTTTCTTGACAGCCTCGGTGCTTGCTTGTGGTTGTGTATAAATTATAAGTAAGCAAGAGCAAATTGGCCGAGATGGATCTGGAAATGTCGTTTGACACTCCGCTCATTAGGCTTGTCGTATTTCATAAATGATTCAAGCATTTCCCTGTTATTAGGCCTCAATTATTATAGTCAGACTTAAGATTCTTATGTAAACGAGTACTGGGATGGTTGACCTTATCGTGTTTCGTTTGTAAATTTAGAATTGAATCTCTTTACTTGATATATTTTGTGTATCTACAAAGGGTGAGCTAATTACATTTGGTGACGATATCTAGAGAACCTTGTCTTTGTCATACCACAGAGACGATAGAAACTAGGGAAACCCATAGGGTTCAGGCGTTCAGCAAAGTGACATTGCTAGTGAACAGCCATTTTGAAATGGTGCTATTTTATAGTTTAATTGAAATCGTACTCAATAAACTCCCTTTTAATGATTTCAGGAGCTTAGATGATGTACGAATGAATCTTGAAGTCCTCAAGTATTGTGCAACAGTGCTCTTCTTGGTAACTTATCTTTATTTTGTTGCATCTGTTATACACATTACTTTCTATCTTGAGAGAAATAATCATTTTAGGAGGTTTTGTTGCCAATTCTTAGTAGCTCGCTTTTTACTTAATATACACGAGGACGCCAGCTTCTGGTCTTATATTAAGTGGTGAAAAAAAAATTGAATATTTGTGGAAGTGGGACTTTATAACTAAAATCTTCTGTAAAAAACGCAATGGTTCCTGTTTCCTAATAGCCGACTTCTGACTGATTAGGAAAGCACTCTGTGTGTGCAGGAGTCAAGTCTCCCTGACATTCTAATAAGTGACAGCTGGGCATCTCCAACTACGTCGGTAAGAACCCGTAGTGGTGGGAGAGTTTTGCCAGTGGAAGGTAGCTACACTCCTAGCTCTGGTCCAACTTCTGAAAACAATGGAAATCAAACTTTAGGAGAGCGGATTTTGAATTTTGTTGAACCTTCGAGGCCTGCAGCAGAATCTTTCGACATGAGAAGGCTTTCAGAGGAGATAATGACTGATGCAATTCAAGAAGACAATGTCATGGAAGAAAGGCCTGCTACTGAATTGTTAGATATAACTCGCTCGTCAATGATATCTGAAAGCTCAAACAGTTCACCTGAGTACCTGACTCCTGATGATGTCTCCATTTCTTCTGTTAACGCATCCTTGGTTCCGTTCTACCATGGAAGTCGCAGGATTCAGTTATTGCACAAATCTCTTGCTCTAAAGCTTCTCTGTACTAAACTGAAAGTGCGTTTTGGAATCAGTACCAAGTTTGTAGATCAGGCAGGCCGCCGTAGGTTGAGTTTTGTAGTAGATGCTCCTCCCAGCTTATGTCAGGTTCTGGACGCATGCGATAGTCATGCACAGAGCTTGTTCGCGGACTCTGGTAGCACATCTGACTGGAGACCAATGGTAACCAGAAAGAACAGTTATTGGAACTTCCCTACTGTGCGTCTCCAGTAAGTTTCTTCACCTCACTCTATAGTCTATACCATTTAATTTTGCTAGCTAAACAGTGTAGGTTTATGCCTAGCCCTTCTGCATTTCCTTACAGTAAAATAATTAGTGATCTAGCTTGCGAGAACTGTTAAAAGTTTTAATGTCCCGGTGGTTCTTTGGTTTTTGCAGCATACCGACCATTGTAACAGGGGATGTTGCAAGATATGGTACTGAGATATTCCAGAAAGAGGCTTCTTCTGGTGCTGAACAAAAACTTGTGTTCAGTAGGTTTGATCCTGCAGAACTTGACAGCTTGTTCGTTTCTGGGACTCTGGTCGACGCATACTTCTCATTGGATCAGTATGATATTCAACAGAATGCTGGCATTCGTTTAGTAGCAGGAAAATTGGTCATCCACTCCCCATGATTCTACAATTGTGATCGACAGTTAATCTGACAAGATCACTAGCAGTGGATAATCTAGCATTGGATCATATGAACCCTACATACTGTGGTGTAAGTTGTAACGCAGGACTGGACTTACGCGTAGCCCAGAATTGATGTAAGAGTCTAGGATGGCTTAAGAAGGAAGCTAGGAAGTAGTTTAAGTTCGTAACTCAATTCGTACATAAACTTGTATGTACTTTATGTTCAAACTAAATTAATTTGTACAATGTTTCGTTCTCAAGTCTCACTTATGATATGCGTTTCAGTGGTGTATGCACATTATCTTTGTTTATACTTTAACTAGTTTTAAACCCGTGCGTTGCACGGTACACGTATTAGATAGTCAGATTAATGATTCTTATATCAAAGTTCCACGTTGAACTTAGATAGTCAGATGTAGTGTTTATATTTTGTTTGTTGAGTTTAATTTAGGAATAAACACAATATCATTTTTGCAGTTTTCGCTCGATGACAGCTGACTAATGCATTTCTATCAAACATATGTATGGAACTCATATTAGATTAAATTTCAAAATCGGTTTAATGTATTAATTTTAGTTATATGTATTAATTTTCTGATATACAAAATAAAAGTTAGGACTAATTATGTCTTGTCTCATTTAAATAACTTTCAAATTACAATTTTATGGAAATATGGACTCTCTCACAATTTCTCTTATTTTGGACTCTCTTTAAATATTACATCATTCTTTATGATTTTTATGTTTATAACCAACTATGCTATCATTTCAATTAAAATAACCCATAGCAATTGGTGTGATATTGCTTACATGTATTTTAAATCTTGATCAATTCAAAAAAAAAAAATATATACAAAGTTGTCTAGATTGTTCATGTTTAAATTATACAACAATATTTCTTATCTATACTCTTCAAAAAAACCCTTTTTGTATGCATTTCTATCAAACATTTGTGTAAATGGAACTCATTTTGGATAAATTTCAAAATAGGTATAAACAGTTATACGGAGTATGTATTAATTTTCTGATATACAAAATAAAAGTTATGACTAATTATATCGTGTCACATGTAAATAACTTTCAAATTACAATTTTATGAAAGTATGGACT
Source organism: Spergularia azorica (assembly GCA_038382645.1). Lineage (NCBI taxonomy): Eukaryota > Viridiplantae > Streptophyta > Magnoliopsida > Caryophyllales > Caryophyllaceae > Spergularia > Spergularia azorica. Next base: position 7,557 of record JBBYHQ010325764.1, read on the forward strand.
CTGGCTAATAAATGCCGTGAGAATCTTGTTGGGAAATATGACCAATCTCCCACGCGCCGCGGAAGTAAGCCAATCTACATAATAAACAAAAGTAGAAAAATATGCAAGCTAACAAAATGAGACACAGATTTTAGGGACTAAACTCAGGGCAAAACCCTCCAACTCCGGAGGTAAAATCCACCAGCAAAACCGCTGAATTCCACTATATAAAATAGCACCAATATAACCACCGTCTCGAATTACAACACCGAATTCAAAACACGCTACAAATTAGGAACAAAGATAAACTACCTCTAGCTTCCGAGCTGAGTATAGTTAATAATCACTAATTAATAATACTGCTAGAGATAAACCACACCTGAATAGATGTTCTAACCAAGCTTATCTTTTGGGTTGGATTCGGAACCCAACAAATCTTTTTTTTGAACTCGCTCACCATTTCTCTTATTAGGACTCTCTCTATGCTTTAAAAAAATAAACAAATCTCTTCAAAATATATATAGGGGTCTGTTCCGATAGAATGTTATATATTGGTAGGAAGGGAATGAGTACTTATATAATACTATCAATATCTGAGATTGAAACTTACAAAACCAATAACGCATCTTAACAAAAAGGCATTATTCTTATAAAATGTGCTTTTAATTCAACAAACTCACTTATATTGTCATAAAAGGCAATTTTAATTTAGCAAAATGCGCTTTTCTTATCAAATGCACTTCAAATTTAACAAAATGCACTTTTCTTATCAAATGCACTTCTAATTTAACAAAATACACTTATTCTTACAAAATACACTTCTAATTTAACAAAATGCACTATTCTTATAAAATACACATCTAATTTAGAAAAAAATGCACTTATTCTTATAAAATGCACTTCTAATTTACAAATTGTACTTTGTCGTTTTGGTTTTATAAAATGCACTTCTAATTAAACAAAATGTATATTGACGTTTTATTGTTATAAAACGCACTTCCAATTTAACAAAATGCACTTCTAATTTAACAAGATGCACTTAATCTTGTTAAATGCAGTTCTAATTTAACAAAATGCACTTTTTCGTTTTGGTTTTGTAGAATGCACTTCTAATTTAACAAAATGCACTTTGTTGCTTTATTCTTATAAAATGCATTTCTAATTTAACAAAATGCACTTTTTCGTTTTGGTTTTGTAAAATGCACTTCTAATTTAACAAAATACACTTCTAATTAAACAAAATGCACTTCTAATTAAACAAAATGCACTTCAATTTAACAAAATGCACTTCCATTTAAAAAGAATGCACTTATGCCTATAAAATGCACTTCTAATTTAACGAAATGCACCTTGTCGTTTTAGTTTTATATAATGCACTTCTAATCGAACAAAATGCACTTGATCTTATAAAATGCATTTCTAATTTAACAAAACACACTTATTTTTATAAAATGCACTTCCAATTTAACAAAATGCACTTCTAATTTTACAAAATGCACTTCTAATTTTACAAAATGCACTTTTTCGTTAAAATACACTTAGAATTTTACAAATTGCACTTTTAATATAATAAGAAAATGCTTTTGGTCAATTCTCAATAATAATAAAATGCACTTGTAGATGAAATAAAATAAAAATATAATGCATTTTGAATTAAATGCACTTGAATTTAAATAAAAAAAATGCATTTTTTGAGAGACCAATCCTATTATTTATATCGAGACCCCGTTTTTCTAATTGGTGACTATTATTCTATTTTTCACAGTCATTTAGTTAAATACTAAAAAGAATTATCATGGTCACAATCAATATAAAATGATCACTTTGTACCATGGAATAATGATTTATCAATAAGTTATTAAGAGAGTATCTTTTATGAGAATTTGTGATCTTAAATTGATGTTTTGTTTAATAAAGTTTCAGTTATTGCATTATTTATTGATCATTTAAGGATCCAACTATTTTGGCAAGGTGAGCAATGATCGGCCCAAGCTTTGTTTGGGTCATTCCGTTAGTTCGGAGTAGAAGACAAGCCAAGGACAAGGAACTCAAATGCATAAATAGGAAAAATATTTGTAACAATCTATATAATTGTGTCAAATTAGCGAATAGACTGATAATAAAAATGGTGGGTCATCATGCATATCCGTTGATTTATAATACGAATGGGTAAAGGACAGATGTACAAACAGTTCCGTGATTTTCACGGGCGCCAAAGCTAGTTATTCTCTTATTAGCCAATTAACTCCCTCGCCTCCTTTTTTTCCTTCTTCTGATTTAATCCATGCCTCATATCATAAAATTTCATGTTAGGGGCTAGCAATTATGCTAGAGATATCTAGACCTCTAGAATCTTTTATGTATTAACATTTGCGTTTCATAGGGATGACGACCAATTGGAACTCTCATGCCTATGATGAGCATAATCATGATCCTAATAAAAGAGAAGATTTTGTGGAAGGGAAGAAAATTTTGGTTAACTTTTAAAGAAACCATTTACCACCACACTACGTACATATGTGTCGTACTATGCTACGCATCTAAACTTAGGGTCCTAGATAGGTGTTCGCCCAGGCTAAAAATGCATGTAACTATGGCAGCGAATTAGTTGAACGTTGGGTTGACATTGCTCAAGTTTTGTTGTGATTGTGGGGAAGATACTCAGTACCTCATGAATGCAGGTGATAACAGATACTTTAAGTTGGTCTTAAGATCGAGTCATAGGTTTACTTTACAGTTCTATTCGTAGGATTAATTTTACTTTGCAGTTCTAATCCTAGAATTACGTTACGGTTTATTGTTCAAAAATATGCCACAAATCTGATGCTAGTCAGACAACACTTCTAAGTTCAGATCTTAAGGTCTGTATTCTTTGCTATTACTGGTCGCTATTTCTGTGATAAATTCTGAATGAATTGTTAACTTTTGTATAGTTTAAGTGACTGTTTTTCTGGTTGCAGAACAGGTTAAAGAGAATCAAAAGTTGACAAGTCATGCTGTTAAAGAAGAGTTGCGGTCAAGTGAATGGAATCTGATCAAGATTAATTGTGATTGTGGGGATAATCAGGTAGAATGTAACGGAGAAGCGTTACCTCAAGGTTGTCTGAAGGATTACTATCAGATTACAGTCCTAGGATTACTATCAGATTTCTGGTGTAATGTACGGTATAGTTTAGTTGATACTAGTTTGAGAACATAGGATTCGTTTACTAAATCTTGCTGCATACTACTTCATTGTAGTTTGAGGCTTAAAATTGTTAGGATGTGATTGGCAATAAAACAAACCACGCTACGCTCCCGACTTGAGCTCCCAAATAGTTTCAAAAGTGCCAAAACGTCCTGAAATGCTATCAAAGACACAAACTACACCAAGAACGTAAAATCACGCTCAAAGTGGAGTAAACCGAGAATGTATAGGGGGAAATACAATGATTAAAGCATATTAAAGCCCTAAATTACCACGTAATATTAGGACTTATCACATGCACTTTTAATGAATTTGGGTCTATGCTTCTGTTGGCAGTGCACACTGTAATGTACTCCCTCCATCCCATCTCAAACACCGCATATTCCATTTCGGGACGTCTCACCTCAAACACCCCATCTATTTTGGGACATATTTCTCTCTCCTACTTTTATTAAATTATTACATCCTCTCTCACATTATCTCTCATACTTTTATTAATTCTCACATTCTCTCTCCTCATTTTTCCTAATATTACCCCACTCAACTTACTATATCAACTTTTCTTATTCCACTACAAAAACGGGTCGGGGTGTTTGAGATGGGACGGAGGGAGTACTCACAATGTGGAGCTATCAATGACAGCTGTAAAGCTTTTGATCAGATAGTTTTTGCCTGATCGATTTGATTGGATGGACAACTATGATAGTGAGTTATGCACAAAATGGTGAAGGTTGAGAGGCCTTGAAACTTTATAATGCTATGAAAAGTGAGGGTGTGAAACCAGATTTGGTGACGTTTGTTGGTGAGTTATCTGCTTGCAGCCACACTGGCTTGGTGGAAGAAGGATATGGATGCTCACTTAAGCTCTATGTCCAAGGTCTATGGGATTGAACCCTGCCTTTGTCACTATGCATGCATGGTCGATCTTCTTAGTCGCTCTGGTAGGCTGAAAGAAGCAGAAATCTTTATTAATAGCATGCCTATAGAGCCACATGCCTTGATATGGGGAACGTTGTTGGCTGCCTGCAAAGTTCATGGCGAAGGTGAACTTGGAAAGGTAGCAGCCGTAAAGGTCTTTGAGTTCGCTCCTTCCGAGTCTGGTGCTTACATATCCTTGTCAAACATCTTTGCTGATTTGGGACAATTGGAAGAAGTGGAGGACATCAGGATCCAAATGAAGGGCACTAGGTTAAGCAAGGAAACTGGGTGGAGCCATGCTTGACCGTGGCCTGACAGTTATAGTCAACTGATGGTCGATTGCATCAACTTGTCAAGGTCATCAGATGGTTGATTGTGTCTTCTTATCGAGGTCTGAAACCATCCATGAACGATTCATTTGTATATGAACCATCACTATGTGCAAATGAAGATGGAATTCTCGCAGAGTTGGAGTTTTTCCCACTGAGAAGTCAGATGCAAAGGCCCGGCTTGTTTAGGCAAAGACAATGCCTCATGCTGTCCTACATCTACCTTCCTCAAAATCCCGTAAATTGACAGAAATGTATAGATGATAGAGCAGGGTGTTGAAGCAGAGAAACTGTCAGGGGAGTAGTTTATGGATGGTCAAGTTCAATTGTGAATGTGGGGAAGATAATCACTACGTGGTGAATGCATCTGATAAGAAACATTTCAAGCTGCTGGTCTGAATTTTCATCTCATATCATATGATTCTCATATGTAGGTGATTTTGGGTTACAGTAAAATTTTAGTCATATGGTTAATTCTTGAAAAGTTATATTACATTGTATACTCCTATCAGATTTCTGGTGTAATGTACTCTACTTTTACTTATATTAGTTTGAGAAATAAAAAATGTGACTCAAGATTTGGTTAGTTAATCTTGTTGAGTTGTTTCATAGGATCTCCGTTGTCAAGATTTGGCCTCTTTCCTCTGACCAGGTCACACTTTCTCCTCTCTCCCTTGATCATTATCATCAACCACAACCTGATTAATAATTTAACATCTACCTCATGTCTAATCCAACTTAGATTAAGGGAAATCTAAGTTATTAAACCTCCAACAGCTTGCTCTAATTGTTGGAATATATTACTGGTATTAGGAATAATAGTGTTTGGGCTATATGAGTTATAGTAGGAGTATAATTGTGTTATAGATCTAGTCTAGTATTGTGTAGAAAGTTCTAGTGTAGTCTAGCTTATTTCCAAGTATTGTAGTGTGTAGATTGTTCTAGTCTAGTGTATTCCTAATGTCTTGTACTAGCCTATATAAATGGCTTATACATGATGAATGAAACACAAGAGAAATCATCTCCCAAACAATAGAATCATCTCCTCTCTCAAATTCTATCACTAATCCCTTAATGAGTTAATGACTTGGCCCACAAATTACAAGTCCACGACAATGCTGCAAATCCAAAGTAACAAACCAAAGAATGGACCATCTAACTTCTAGTCCATTTTTGACACAGGAAATGACTGAATCTGAACTTGGCTTCTTCAATAAAGTTGTAGCCTCATCTTCAAGCTACCCAACGCAACTTGAATCACATAAAACAAAGCTCTAGGGTGAAAGTTATGATCGTTTTACGGAGCCCTATTCAAGTCCTGCGGATTTGGTATAATTCTAGCGAAATTATACATTTTTCGCCTTTCTTTCCAATTCACGAGCATAAACCACAAACCTGCATAAGTGCATAATAATAACAAAATTGTTCACTCCTCAAACTTATCCAAATGCCTTTTACCAAGTATCAACTACTCCGTATATTAAGTTTTAATATTCCGATTAAATTTAATGTCAATTTGGGCCAAACAACGGCGAATAATAATCATAGATAAGTTTAAGAACCCGTCCGACCGACGAACATTCATAACATCTGGTTTTGAATAATACAAAAAAAAAAAAGTATTTTGCTCACCTATAATAATATAATTTCTAGAAAATTAAATAGATCACGAGTTTCAATTCATACTAGTTTGCATGCCCGTCCCGCGCCCGGGCTGCATAATTATATTGTTATACTCGATTCATAAAACTTTCACTTTCAATATAGATGACGTGGTTCTATTCCAAATAAATATAATAAGGGATGTACATACATAATAAGGTAAAGATGAAATCAATTGATTGTAAATATTTTTCTTTTTATAATATTTTGTTTTTGTTTTTGGAATTTGTCAATTTTTGATATGGGAATTATTGAGAAACATTACTCATATATCATTGTTGTGGATGGAATGTCCATCCACACCTTTTACCATAAAAGACGTTTTAAATAATTTTCCTTTTTAGCATAAAAGACGTTTTAAATGATTTTTTAAGTGGAATTTAAAGAGACATGCCACATGGCATGACAGGTGGCCTGAATGAAGCCGGTGAACGTGATCGTTGCCTCTAATACAGCTTTTAATATATAGTACTAGTTTACTACTCGGGCTACGACCGTGATAATTTTGATCATTTTACTTAAGTATAGAATAACTTTAAGATTAAATAAACTCATAGCAATTACGGAGTATTTGTTTTTGTAATGTTTTTTTTTTTTTAATTTGAATTTTGACAATTTTCAGATATGGAAAACGTCATCTATACATCAGTATATCACCATGGATGGAATGTCCATCTAAACTCGTTACCATAAAAGACGTTTTAAATAATTTTTTAATTGAATTTCAAAGAAATATGCCACGTGGCATGGCGGACGGCCTAATTAAAGCAGGTAAACGTGGTCGTTGCCTCTAACACAGCTTTTAAAATATAGTATAAGATAAGATATCGTCAATTTTAGATTAATAGTATTATGCATTTATGTGTCGTCCGTAGTGTTAGTTTCCATATTACAAATCTTTAGTTTTTGTACTGCTTCGAAAAAAAAATATGGTAATAATTGATTCTTCCAAATCCTACTGGATTTAGTTTTGTTCACCTATAAATATAATATGTATCTACGTACCTTTGATCTCATATATGTTGACGTATCTGTCAAGCAACAACATAACAATGCCAAACCCTCCACAGATTGATCTTGTCCGCGACGATGGAAATTTTAAAATTGTGATCTCCGACGTCCTCACTTCCGAACATGTTCAATACAGCAGCCTGACTATGGGCAAATTCGCCGTCACCTTCACTCGGGGAGACGTGAAACTTGCGGTATCATTGGACAGCAACAACAAGATCACAAATAGAGGAACTATCTCCTCTACATTTGTTGAACATAAAAAATTCGGGTATCGATAGATCGTTATCGCCGAATTATGACCGCGATACGGGTGGTACGAAA
>JBBYHQ010325787.1:0-14960 GCA_038382645.1 Spergularia azorica
TGTGGAATTACAATTCCTACATGTAACCAAACAATTTTGAGAAATTCATGTGAATTGGTACAACCTGGGAAGTGAGACTTCATGGGCATTCGAAAGTCCCGTATGCAACCAAACGACCACTAAGATTGAATCAACGACATTTTGTTTCTTTTAGAATAAACACTAGTGTCATACACAAGTAGATGTGGTTAAGTGTATGAACTAGGGATGCGCATTTCAGTTCAACCACAAATTCACTTTGATTGACCGGACTGCAGTTCGGCTACGGGGAGAAGACTCAGAATAGGCAACTGAAGTAGTTCTCGATCTAACGAGCCTGCTGCGTATACGGCGGAACGACACTGCTAAGGAAACCCAAAGTCTGGCCCTTAGCAATAGTAGTGCAAAATGTGGTCATTTGCTGTTAAATGCTTGTCCTTGGAAACTAATCTATGATTGGAGATATGATTAGTACAGAGTATGGTTTCCTGTTCGCAGATGAAACTGCATCTTCCACGTACTGATTTCGGTTAAGGTCAGTAGTCTGCTCAATATCTGGGAAGATAAAAGATGGCTTCCAGTCTGAGGAAAGTGCAGAACATTCTTTGCATTCTACTCCACGGGGAAAAGAACATAAAACATACTGTGCTTTCTTCTTTCACCAAGCGAGATATTGTAACCTTTTGAAGTATTACTTCTCTGAGTTCCATGAACTCGTGAAGGGTGGATGATCACGAAGAGCGAAGACAAAGTTCTGAAAAATGGTTTAACAAAGCCGAAAAGTTGTTCAAGTATCATTCATAATTTCATAATTCATATGAAGTGAGGCAGTGAGCATGCACTAAAACAGACCATAACTCTTGAACCTGACTCTAAAACATGTGCATCTGCTCACACTTGCCTGTACAATAATGTGATGCTTTAAGAGCACTCGAGCTTATTTGTCGAATTAGTTCTCATTTACAGAATTACAGACACTCCGAAGCTTGAAATCACATACTGAAACAAGATACCTGTTTCAGTCTACACACCTGCAATCAGAACAGTGCAGATGTATCTTCAAACCTGAATCTGCCATCCTATTATCTTGTTGTTTCCGCGGGCATGCCCCAAGAGACATCAGTATCTCACACAATATAATTGACCTCAAATGCCATTGGACAGAGTAAGTATTGGGGAAGCAACGGACTCACACAGCCTTTTCAACAAGATCTTGGAAGCCACAAACCATGTTTGCTGGCACTGCTACATCTATCATCTTTGGATATGCCAGCTTTAAGTCTGTCATAAGTCACAGGCACACAAGTTAGGACTGTAACTTTCTAAAACTCGAACTACTAATAAAAGTATACAAATTTAGAATTCTTATTGCTATGACATGTACTTACTTTCCATGATGCTTTGAAATGTTTCCTGCAAAAAATTACAAAACCAAGTCAGAATCTCATCAATTCGACACTGATGGAATGTCGAACACGATTCTCATGTACACAGCATGGAGTCGTAGAACATGTCATATGATGAAATTACTACTGACATCTACGGCCTGAGGTTAGTTACTCTATAATCGTCACCAAAAAGGTCAGAGACATTACTCTCAAATATGAAAGTTCGCATGAAAAGTTTATCCTGGAGGAAGAGATCACTTTTTTGACAAACGTATACTGGACAAAACAATTTGAATTTTAGCTTTTAGCAGTGAAGGGGAGCCTTGGCGCACCGGTAAGGCGGTAAAGGTGTTGCCATGGATAGATCACGGGTTCAAGTCCTGGGAGCACAAAGCATATGTGTCGCTACAGCATATTAGGAAATCAGAGAATCATGATGAATCCTTTACCTCATCTTTTGTCAAGCGAGGATTATATTGCATCTCCTCCCCCACAGTACTAACCTGAAGCCCAGATCAACAGCACAAGTAACAACCACAAGCAATAAGAAAGCACAAGAGAATACCAAATTATTCATAAAATAAGTGACGAAGTTGCTTAATCTTCATACCGTAAAACCTTTGTAGTCATGAGCAGGATAAACCAAGGTCTCCTTTGGCAAGGTAAATATCTGCTTCCACGAGATAATACAAAATGAGTTTAGTCTGATGCTGAATAAAATTAACAAGTGTGATAGTGGGCAAAAATTAAGTTTCGTACTTCTGAATGCACTGATTTATAAAGCTGAGCTGAACTTCCACCCTGAAAAGAATATTGTTACATGTACAGAGTAAGTTTACACCTGATGAGGGAACATGTCTCAGCTACCACAGCAGAGTGTTTTAATAATGAGGTTGGATGAATTAATATAAATTCACCACAACAACAACATCGACAACAGCCAAGTCTTATTTATAAATTTACACAAAACAGTGAAAAACAAGAAAGAAAAGTAAACACTCTCGATGTGGAAGGACGCGCTATTACAGGGGAAAACAAACAACTTTTGGGTGAATACACAAATAGGGAAACACAAAAAAAAAAAAAAAAAATCAAGTACTTGTGTTTGTCACAGTAAACCCTGTAGCTCTGGTTGGTTTGGTTGCATTATGCAATTCCAATAAATATAACATTAATCTACCCTTTCATATAATGACCCACCCCTGCACATGGAAGTTTCGCCTTCTTTACGAGAGGTCAAGCCTTCATAGCAAGCTTAACTCTCAGCAGGCCATCAAAAGACCATAGTGATAAGTGTCAGCCTTGAGCAGATAAATCAAATAGACACATTGGCTTAACAAAACTGAAACACATGTGTCACACTGCTTTGTTTACAAGTACTATAGGATTTCTATCACATGTATCACTCTGCTAGTGTAGCAGAAGGTTAAAATAAACAATCAAGATGTACGGATGTTAAGGAAGTAAAAGAGAACCTGGAAATCGGTTCGTCCACATCCACGTATAAGAAGAGCATCGCCTGTAAATGCCATCCTTGGTTGTGGTTGATCAGGACCATCCCCTGTAACATATGTCACACAACCTGCTGTGTGACCAGGAGTGGAACGAACCTGAAATGAATTTATTATACTCAACAGCATGAGTTGCATATATGATCAACCCACAATATATGCTGCAAGATCTTAAAAGAAAAGGGTGAAGTGGACATGAAAAAGCCTAATCTGTTTTGCAAGTCTTAAAAACTTGTTGCAATTACTCAATTAGAGAAAACAATGACATGGCAAATAATAATTTTTCTGAGAAAATGAGAAGTCGAATCAATTTCCAGGATGGGCTTCTGTTAAAGCATTAAAGGCGAGAAGAATTTGTTAGAGACTTGCATAGTTGCATTGGATGCAAAGTCTAAAAATAATGTTCTGCAATATATTGATTCAGGGCAATGGCAAAAGAAGAGTAGAAGACCCCAACAAGTTGTTAAGGTGTATTAGTATGGAAGCACATAATTTCCTTCCCAAGAGTATGTATGTTCTACAGACCTACTTGAAGTAGTAGGATTGTAGGAAAATATTGACTGTAATTGGCCCCTCTTCCAATCCCCCTCCAGAACCAAGTTCCTCAGATGTAACTGAGTACAAAAAAAAAATCACGTATAGGAAAGAAATGTGTATCACTCTTTCACTCGTCACCAAGTAACTCTCAGCCAACACGAGCCACAATACCTGAGGTCCAACTCACTTAGGAGACTTCAACATTCGCAAACACAGACCTACTCAGCTCTTATACAGTTTTACTCACAAATCTTTCCTACAATCCTTAGTCCTTACTGTTTACTCCTATACCTCTCATACCAACTATGGAATAACCTGAAGAGCTGGCATGCGGATCACTCTACCTCAACTATTACAAGAAAATGAGCGATGCATCAGTTTTCAACAATCCTTCATTGAGCATTTCATCTATTAAAGAGATTTGGGTAAACTACGTAACTTAAACGATATTGGAGTCAAGTAAATTCTCAGAAATGAAGAAATACAGGAATCATGAAGCTTTTGAACGGGTTCCTACATAGAAAAACTGATGCAACGCAATTACCCCAAATATCCTTTCTCCAGACATCCCAGCCCCCCCTTAGAACCCTCTAACTCCCCCAATTTGATTTAAGCAAAAGTATCTCATATTAATGACTTCGGCTAAACTACTTTTTCTAGAGGCGAATAGCACAGAAACTGAGCATACCACAACAAAATAAATTGGGAATGGCATGCATTCCTACCTCAAGAAAAAGGTCACCAAGACATATTTTATCACCATGTTTGACCAAAAGATCAGCTTTTGCATTGCTTGCTTTCGAAATGACAGATTTCACACCAGGAGCCTTTGTCTGCAAACAGAAAAATGCATCATGTATCACTAAGACATGAATAAGTAGTCCCATAGACTTCTTTTAAGCTATATACTTAATAGGAAATTCACACAGAATCTAATATCAATAGGACTGTAGAACCTCTGATTCCTCCAAAAGATGTCGAAAATCCAAGAGACAAGTTATCCACATAAATTTACATTTTTAAAAGTTGTTCAGATGGTTTTTTTACTAGTAGTTACTCCGTACTAAATATACTTTTAAACTAAGAATTTATAATCATGTAATATTAATTCCTCTATCAAGGTCCCTCAAAGATAAAAAAAAAAAATCCTCTTTCAAGATTCAGATGTGAACAAGAAGTTGTGAAAACTTGATGAGTTATGCTGCATCCTGAACACTTATTTTACAATAGTTTACCTACAATTTCAGTTTTAAGCAAATTTGCTAACACATAGCACACAATTAGGCTTGACTGCAATGGCTTTCTGCAACCTAAGATTTCCGCAATTATTGATCCCAATGATTTCTCTCACCGTTATTACATATAAAGTCGATAGATTCCCGCAATGGTTCATAAAGGATGTTGAACATAAAACATGATACCTTGAGAACTCCTGTTCCAGTGACATGATCAGCATGTACATGGGTGTTTATAGCATAGATAAGCCTCAGCCCAAGTTCTTCAATAAGGGAAAGATCCCTGTCCACTGTCTTGTCCACAGGATCAATCAACTGCAAAGATAACTTACGTCAGCACTAAATAGTCTTCTTGGAGAAATGACGAAATAATAATACTCCATGCAGAATACATCTGAGAAATCAAATTACGTCACAAAGGGGGGAAGGGTATCTCACTGTGAAAAAAGGGGGGAAAATGCTGACAGATATATTATTCACTTTAAGATCACTCTTCTACAGGAGTGCAAAGAACAAAATACTCATGGTACTACGTAAAATTTGATGGCCAAAAGAACTCATGTATTCCCGAAAAGCAAATTGTTTAAGGTTAATACAATGCTAAAGTTTGATAGCTTAACGGAAGTCCTCTTAAAGATTTAAGGTTAATACAATAGTAGAGCCATGTAGGGACCACATGTCAGTGGCAGTGGCTTGCTAATACAAGGGAACAAGAACAGAAAAAATCAGCAAATGTCAACACACTATCACCTAGATAAATATACACATGCACAACCAATCTCACTGGATTATTACATCAACAACCTGAGGCATAGCCGTCACATTAGCAATGTGGTTCATCAGAGCATGATAGAAATACAGAGGAATACATTGTCTTATCAATAGAAGTAATCTGGAGTCCTAACTGCTGCCATACTTTCAGTTCTCATTACTAACACTGCATCTCTTCAAATTATCAAATGAAGAATTGTATGACACATGAAATAAAACCCAAACGACTGTAACTCAGATGAAGAACATCCAAAATCCTGAACAACTACACTAGTACAGAATATTACCCCCACTGAGGTCTCTACTTCTATTGATAAATATTCATGCACTGAATATTCGAAATTTTGAATCTACAATAAAGGTCTTTCAATCCATCCCTTCTATTTACCATGATAAAACCCTTCTAAGCACTTCCTTTGAAGTTTGAACACATAGGTGGTAGATAGTTGGGATGACACTTCTATTATGAGGAAGTGGAAATTCCCCAGAAGCGGAAAACTCATAGAATAGAGAGGGGAAAGGAGAGGGTGTTAGTTTGAACTCAATGCATAGAGGACATGTTTGGTTACCGAAGTGTAGGAATTAGGTTTTCCTGGTAACTTTGTTCCTACAAAGCATAAGACTATGGTGACTTAATAAGTGGGATTTCACAAGGGAAGTTCTTCCCTTTTTCATCCAAACAAGAATCCTCAATCCTCATGCTTTCTACTTCATTGACAAAGCAAATTGATGGGCATCTTTATTTTCCATGAGCAACCAAATGAGCACTAAGCCTATTCACATATAACATTAATAGTCTTTTCTACAAGTACTACCATATAATTACAAAATATTTAACTCAAACAAAGTCATTATCCGAATGGCAAAGTGCAGGAATACCATCTCCTGATCATTTCTACCTTGTATTCGGAACAAGTTAAGCTACTGTCTACCTCGGGTTAAAGAAATCCACCTGACTTCAACCTTGCCCTGCCTTTGTACTTCCTACTAGGCTGTCCATACTCCTCACCAGGACCACCAAGGCACCACCCATAACATACAATTGACCCAATCTTTGGAAAAAGCACTGATATAGTGATATGGATCCTAGCTTGTTTGCGCTCCACAGGCAAATACGAAAGTTGTTGACTTTAGTTTCACAAGCGAAATTTGGGGAGAAAAGTAAACATAATTCCAATGATTGGAGTAGCCATCAATTTAGAACATAGGCACATCAACTGATCTTGTTTTGCCTACATGTCTAATGTCCTCATCCAAAATCAAATTACTAAAAAATAACCAGCTGAATTGTATAAAAGGTGCAATTTTAATTTCATAATTACTCGCAAATTACACGAATAAACACCACCAAATCAATTTACAACCAAGCCTTATTCCGAAAATGATTTGGGGTCGGCTAACATGAATCTGTCATCTGTAACCGTCTTGCCCACACCATAACAATAATAACCCATCATTTGATAAAATTAGAACCTTTTCAACTAAATTCAACTAAATCATAACAAAACAAACACCCAATTCACACCAATTAACACCAATTACATCAAAACCCATCAATAAAAATTCATAAACAGATAAAACCCACTTGATCAAACTACAAAAAATTGATAATCAAGGCCAAACAAAAAAAGAGAGGAGAGAGAATCAAACCAAAGCAGGTTTATCAGGGTGAGAAACGTCAGCAAGAAGGTAAGTGTAAGTAGAAGAATCCTTCTCAAAAAGCTGACGAAACAGGTACTTTGATGCAAGAGACGGCGTCGTATGGTACCCCATTTGTGACTTGATTGACAAGTTTCTGATCAAAGAAGAGGGTTTTTTTGGTGGCAAAGTTGCAAACTTTATTGGGTGATAATAGAGAAATTCTATGACATAAATGAAGTCTCAGCATTTTTAATCCTATTTTTAGGAATTTAATTAGTCAATGAATGATCAAATCAAAATAAAAATGGGATTTTAATGTGAAAAATAATGGCCAAATGGGAGTTTTTGGATATGAATATGATTGTCAATGGAGTGAGAGATCATTGACACGCCATGGGCGCCTACAACTCCCATACTCTGAATACAGAGTGCAGGACTGCAGGCTGCAACCAAGGGCACATAGAATGTTTTAATGTGGTATCGCTAAAGTTCGGATTCGAGTTGATTAGGAGTTCAGGACTACGGAGATGAAAAATAAGTACATCCTCTGTTTTTTTTAGATTTTTTACATGTTTATTCAAATGAAATGTAAATAACCTAAAAAAACGGAGGGAGTAAAGGAATTTTTTTCTCAAATCTTTCATGTGGTTGAGATTTGAGTGCTTGAGCTCGAGAGTGTCGAAAATAAAGAATTTGTTTGTAAACGGGATTCAGTGTAATATTCTATGGTATGATTTGCTAGACTATTACGGAGTAGTCGTATGATTTATTATGACCATTATAGAGATAGACTAAACGTGAGTTCTGGACTATCGTGAATATGTTCATGTCACATTTAGTTCTTCTTGTACAAAGGAATAAACGATAATACGAGGGTGAGGATATGGGGATTCGAATTGGGGACTCTTCTCTGAGCCTGGAACTCACACGTCACAACCAAGTCTTATTAAGACAAGAAACACTATTTCAGATAGACTGGTTTTCTATTTACTAGGCTAACTGTAATCCTCATATATAATTATTTTTTTACAACTAAACTTAATGAAAGATTTGAGGAAGATGAAAGGGAAAAAAAAAAGGGTACACATCGCGCGAATGGAGAAAACGAAGAGACCGGGGTGGTGTTGCGTGGATAACAACAAAATAGAATCTTTGAGCTGGCTTTGTTTTTTTTTTTTTTTATTTTACAAATAACTGTTACAAACTACCACGTGGGCGTAAATGTTAGACAATTAAAGTTATAGTATACTCCCTCCGTCCCCCTTTAAACACCCCGCTTTCCTTTTTTGGGTGTCCCCCTTTAAACACCTCATTTCAAAACTTAAAACTTACTAAATGGGGTAAGTTTTCACCACACATCAACCCTCCACTATCTCAAAAAACAATAAACAAACCTCCCATTATCTCCAAAAATAATAAACAAACCACTCATTATCTTCAATAATAATAAATAAACCACCCATTACCTCAAACAATAATAAACAAATCACATCACCTTAATCCACGTAAAAAAGGGAGCGGGGTGTTTAAAGGGGGGCGGAGGGAGTACATAAGTCCTAATATAACATGGATTCTTGCAAAATGTCTTGCATACTCCAATTTATCTCATGAGCACACTAGCCAATCATTCACTCTCTACCTCAGCCAATTGTTCAAAACAATACTCAAAGCCTTCTCTTTATAAACTTCTACGGAGTAATATTTTTCTTATATTGAATTTGTGAGATTGTGTGTATTAGGGGAAAATACCGAGTGTTAATACTTGTAATATAATAAAAAAAAAAGAAAAAGGTCTCGATACTCTCTAAACATAAGGTATCGAACTCCAAATTACGTCAATTGGTCAATTTTCCGCAACATGTCACCACTCACTAACCAACTCGACCTTATATTTTTATTGCGTGAAATGACAAATAGACAATGATTCACACTAGTGACACCAAATCCCTATCTCACTTTCAATTTCAAGTGACAAAACCATGACATAATTCGGTTAGTGTTCACAAATTTTGGTCTTGAAAACGTTACATTCACCAAAATTTTCGCAAAAAACTATCTGGAATTTGGCATCACACACATTAGCACGTGTCCAAACCTGGAACATGTCGAATACATGTAGGAAAGAAGGAAGAAAGGAAGCGTATATGTTAAACTTTATCCTATTGAAATTATTAAACTTCAACTCCCAATCAATCCAAATTCTATACAATTTCGAGTACTACGTGTAACGTATCTCAAAAGATACAAAAGTATAAGAAAATTCGTTACAAATTCTCTGAATTTTGTCCCTATTGAACAAATTTGTTGCACTATTAACAGTTTTTAAGCTGAATATTATTAGCTCGACAATTAGTCAACATTCAACCCTCTTTTCTTACTTATCTTCTCAGATTTATTTCAATCAAAATCATATCATTTAATCATACTTTTGTTTTTTTAACAACTACCCATGTTTGATTGATTTGTTGGGTGTTCATTATCAATGGAGTTTTGATTTCTTCTTCATCAAAGATATGATCTTTTTCTTATTATTTTTTCTGGGTTGATTTTTTTTAAGAGATTTTGGTGGGTTTTTTATTTTTGGGGAAAAAAATGGTGATTACCGAGATATCTATGATTCATCATGTGGGCATTGTGCTGCTTGTACTATGGTTCCTCAATTCGTACAATTGTTGTCACTCAATTTTCTACTTTTTCTCCCTAGTCTACTTGTACCAGGTTTGTACCTAACTATACACTTTGAATGTTTTGTGTGTGTGTGTGTGTTGTGTTGGTGTATAAGGGTGTTTTTCGTGTTTCGTGTTTAGGTTGCGTACATCTGAACCTCCCTTTAACCCGCATTTAGTGGGATTTGTATAGGGTGATGTTTTATAGGGTCACTTTTGGTAATACTAGCCCCTTTGGTTAAAAGGTTGCGTATATCTGAACCCCCTAGCCCGCACTCGGTTGGGTTTATGTAAGGTTGTGTTTTTGAATATGTTCACTTTTTGACACTTCTTTATTTGGTGATCATGTTGTTACCTTACTTTCTATTTTTGTGTTTTGAGTTTGAGCTGTGTTTAATATCTTTTGGTTGTGGGTATAGGTTCATGAAACATACTCTATGAGATTGAGGAGAAAATTGCAGTATGAAGAGAGAAAAGCAGCTAATCAAAGAAGGGTATCTTTTTGTACTGACTTTTAGTTAATACTTTCCCTTTTTATGGTCTATGCATCTTTCCTCATTTGGTGGATAAGTTGATTCAAGTAGTAATGTTGATTTTCTGAGATTTTGTATGGATATAAAGGACAAAAGGTTGAATTTTGATCATTTTTGCTGGTATTTTGTGCCTGCAGGTATTAACTGATTCCGAGACAGTAAGGTGGTTGAATTATGCAGTAGAGAAAATGTGGCCTATTTGTATAGAGCCCATTGTTTCGCAGAGAATTTTTCTTGCAATTATACCTTGGTTCCTGGAGAAGTACAAGCCATGGACTGTTGTATGACTCTTTCTATACTTGCTGCTTGAGTTTTGTGATTCATGTCAATGATATGTTAATGAGCGAAAATCAACCTTAGACTTTTGAATTGATTGTGGAGGATCTTGTATGACTTTAGCGTATTAGGACGTGGTTAGTTAGTTTGGATTGTTGAGAATCTTAGTTCTTTGGAAAAATGCGATGGATTTTAATAGTCATCACGGATTAGATGCAATGCAACCAGCTTATGTGCATACCTACGAGTCTACGACTACACATGCTGTATTGCTGTGTTTGCTATATTTGATCATTCTTAGCATTTGAGCTTTGTTAACAGATTTTCAAATATGATCCTCATTCAAAAATTTGGATTGGGTGAGTTCAGGCTCAGCTTCTTAACACAGTACTATGTCAGTCAGAGTGATGGAGGGTTAATTGTCATTTGGTAAATTCGCAAGTATTTCAGCATTGGAGATATTCATGTAACTATCTAAGTTTTTGGTCGCATAAATTGTCATACACCCTTCTGGCCTTTGTTAGGTTGAGTGGACTACTGTATCTGAGATTGCAACTAGGAAAGTACTGCTAATTTAGATTGATAAATATTCTTTGGTAATATGCTTTGTAACATTGCAATGATGTTTATAACATACTGATGATGTCATCTTAACTCACAGAAAAAAGCTGTGGTTCAACACTTGTATCTGGGAAGAACCCCTCCATTGTTCACCGACATGCGGGTTCTTCGTGAGTCTACTGATGATGACCACTTGGTAACTACCCTTCTGTTCAGTGCTAGATTGCCATTTTCTAAGATATGTGTATCTATGTATAATGAATTTATGTTGTGGGTAGCAATTGAACGTGGTAGTTGTATATATTATAGGTTTTGGAGCTTGGTTTAAATTTCCTAACAGCAGATGATATGAGTGCGATTCTTTCTGCTAAACTGAGGAAGAGATTGGGATTTGGAATGGTGGCCAAAATGCACTTGACTGGCCTGCATGTTGAAGGAAAGGTATGCAGTCTAAGATCATATTTGTACTATGTTTTTTAAAATTAGCAATCCTTCTGTCGACTGTCGTTTTCCAACTAATTAGTAATCACCAAATCCTACCCTAAAGATATGTAATCACCGAATCCTTAAAGAGATGTAATCTTGATTGTTTTCAGGTGCTGATTGGGGTGAAATTTCTGCGCTGTTGGCCGTTTATCAGCCGATTACGTGTATGCTTTGCTGAACCTCCGTACTTTCAGATGACCGTCAAACCCTTGTTTAATCATGGTCTTGATGTGACAGAACTTCCTGGAATTGCTGGGTGGCTGGTAAATTCTTTTACCAAGTCATATCTCATATTGTATGTTGATAAACTCTATATGACACTCACAACACACTTCTTTTTTTAGGATAAGCTTTTGGCAATTGCATTTGAGGAGACCCTTGTTGAGGTAGGTTCTCAGTGATTGTGATTGTACTTCTGGTCATAATATCCACATTACATGTAAACATAAGAAGTAAAGTTAATTATGGAATCTGGACTAAGCTTATGTTTGATCTATGTAATTTGGCAGCCCAATATGCTGGTGGTTGACCTAGAGAAGTTTGTTGCACCAGAACCAGGTAATGGTTCACAATACTCTGTGGAGCATCCTGATGAGTGTATAGCTGGTTTTGTATATTTAATACATGCGAATCTGTTTGTGGTTACTCTTGTATGAGGTGACTGTCTTATATTTCTTAAAGATGTGCACAGGAAATGTGGCATTGGAAATTCGGAATAACTGTATTATGGGAGGTTTTGATAGTATAGTTAAGGAGTGGTAAAGTAGTGCTATTTATTCATTTAATTGTCTCTTATGAAGGAGGTGGATCGGGGAGTTTATGAGTCAAAATGTGTGAAATTATTAAAAACCTCAAGGGTAGTAAAATTTAATCACTCTTTCATTGTCTTATGGAGGAGGTGGATCAGGGGAAGGGTGAGGGGTTACTTAGGTGTCTTGCTTTGCGGTGTTGTTTCAATCAATGTCTCGGAGGCTATCTATCCCATTGAAAATTAAGATTCCTTGCTAGGACAATTAGCCACCTTTTCTGGTTGCCTAACTTCTATTGAACTTCAGAGCCCACAGTGCGTAATAAATTATGATGGAGCATGGATGTGCTTACCCTGGTCGAGGGGTTAATCCCTATGGTATGTAGATTTTCATTGATCCCTATGGTATGTTGTTTTTCGTTAATCCCTTTGATGGGTATAACCTACAATAATATACTTTGGAGGATCAAGGTTGGCTTAGTGATTAGGATATCGAGCTGCATGGGAGTTGTCCCGGGTTCGAACCGTCATATCCCCACCCCCTGAAGCATTAGCTGCTCCTATGTACAAAAAATAAACTCTTAAAATGTATGTTGATGAAAGTTGTTTCACAAAGCTGATACGTTCGTACTTTTTAACATTCTACCAATTTGTGAGCAGATGTCGGGTTATGAGCAAACAAGGAATTGGTGTCTGAAAATATCCTGGACCCTAGATAGTGCCTTAAAACAGTTGATCTCACAACTACTTGTGCTCTAGTATCCCCCAATCAAGTATACAGTGAGTGTCAGGGTAATATTTCCTTCTGAAAAGGAACTTGGGCATGGAAGCTATAAATTTCTGTGATTTTTTTTAACCAGTCTCTAGTTTATTACTCAAGTCACCCTCTGTGTATGTCCTAAACATTAAAGAGGATTATCTTACGTACTCTGGTTGAGGATATTGGACAGATCTTCACATTAAAAAAAGTAGGACGATTTTAACACGAAAAAGAAAAAAAGTTGTCTCCTTGAGTTCCTGGGCTTCAGTATACTTTCAAAATATTCAAGACTGCATTTACTGGTCTTAGATAGATTGGAAATGGTATATACTGGAGGTTGAAGAACAACTAACAACAACAACAATCAAGCCTTATTCCCAAAATGTGCTGTACAATTTTACATGAATGTGAACTTCTTTGAAGATTTTAATTTTGATGCTATGATACAGGAGATTGGTTCTCTGTGGATGTGAAGGAGCCTCTTGCTTATGCAAATGTGGAAGTGATTGAAGCAGCGGAAATGAAACCATCAGATCTTAATGGTTAGTCCACACTTTTCTTCCCCAAACATGAGTCAGTTAGTGATTCAAGTAATAACATATTATAGTGCAGGTTTGGCTGATCCCTATGTGAAGGGGCTTCTTGGTCAGTACCGATTTAAGAGTCAGGTACAGAAAAAGACATTAACTCCAAAGTGGCTTGAGGAGTTCAGGGTACCCATCTGTTCCTGGGAGGCACAGAATGTTCTAGCAATCGAAGTCCGTGACAAAGACCATTTTGTTGATGATATTCTTGGGTTAGTAATAATTCCTCTGGCCCTCGCAAAAAAAATTAAAAATAAAAAAGCAATTGAAGTAAAAAAAAACCTCTAAAGTTCCAGCCATAGTCAATTGTTGTATATATACGTGTTTTTGGCTGTGGTATTTGTCTGTCTTGTTAGTGGCTAATTGGCTATTACTCTGCTATACTTTGAAATAAATTTGTTTTGACTCATAATAAGTAGTTGTATTTGCTCATCGAGTCAAGTAGAAGAAAAATCGAGGTGAGTTGAGGTGGTGTATAGAATGTGTGTCACTAATAGGGATTAAGCTGCATACATCTGGAGCTCCCATGCGGATTGCAGATCCTCAGTAGTGTTGGTCTACCTTTGATCCTTTCTACAGGATTCGGGTCGACATTTGCTGCATGTAAGCATTATAGAACATCAATTTATGCATGAAAATTCTTGAAAGCGGGGTTCGGAGGATTGAGACTTCGTGCATGAAAAAAGCTTTTGTTTTGTTTTTAGGTAGCCTGACAGAGTGTGGATAAAGAGAGGAAAGAAAATAACTATAGTTTCCTGCCATGCATGAATCAGCAGTTGTGTATGAATATTTTACCGGTTACCATTTTGGTGACCACTTTCATTTTGTTTTATCACTCTGATTTGGGAAAGGTCTAATGACTGGGTTTTGGCCTACAGAAACTGTTCAGTAAACATCAACGATCTTAGGGGTGGCCAGAGGCATGACATGTGGCTGCCCCTCGAGAATGTCAAAATTGGAAGAATCCATCTTGCAATAACTATTATTGAACCCGATGGAAAGGTATTATTAGGTTACTCTAGGCCTGTTAACCTTCCTTTTTTTTCCGGAAGGATGTATTCAGTTCTGATCTAAATAGGCTATTATTCTGGCAGGGTAGAGCGAGCGATGGTGAAGAGGTGAAAATTCAGGGAGATCAACCAGAATCAGTTCATAATCAGATGACTGAGAATAAATCTGCCAAAGGCGCGTCAAACGAAAAGTCACGAACAGTTGTTGACACATTTGAAGCAATTGACGTAGAGGGGCAGAGAGAAACAGGGATTTGGGTCCATCATCCTGGAA
>JBBYHQ010325815.1:0-14956 GCA_038382645.1 Spergularia azorica
TCATGCACACTTGTGCGCCTCAGGCTTCTGAGGCGATGGCAGCTGCGCCTCATGGCGCCTTGCGCCTAGGCGCGCTTTTTTAAACTAAGGCCAAAACCTTACCTTGGTACCATTATGAAATCTCAAACCTAGCAAAGACTTTAACCTTCCACCCATAGACGCCCATAGACACACAGCATGAGAAGAGAGAACACTTTACAAAGAAATCTAGGTCCTGACAGCATAAAAGTCATAATAAGAAGTTTCAACATCAGTGATGGCTGCTATTCCAGCAGATACTAACACATGTCAATTTGTTGTATACTGAAGTCTGCATTTAGCTTTGAAAGTACCCAAAGTCCCATAATTCACAATTTGACATTAGTTTTACACTTCACTGTCATAAAAATCGATTTTACACTTCACAAGATATATCTCGTGTCGTACTTCATCTTCTGAATAATAATCCTCAACAACACAGTCTAAACTTTAAAACTTTAACTTGTCCACATGCCCTTTAAGCGTACCTGTGTGAGGAGAACTCCCATATTGAGCACCCTAGTAACAAGCCCCATTGCTGAGTCATGCGATATTTCATTAAGGTTTATCTTACTCCTGTTGGAGACATAGGAAATTCCATAAATAATGAGCAGTGTGTCACACCTCTGTAAGTATAATCTCTACAATAGAAATGAAGTATTCCCGTGGCTTACTTCTTCAACATTTTTGCTGATAAGTCTCGGGGATCTATTACATCAACAGCCCATCCAATCGAGGAATTGGCTTTGAGTGATTCAAACAATTCCTCTCTCTTCTCTTCCTTAAGAGTTTTTGAATCTGCAAAACATTCAAGGCAGTTATGAAGGATCAGCCAATGGGCCACTGTGGATATGGAGCCAGGTAGGAGATTGTAGAGGAGCTTTATACACTCTAATAGCTCTCATATTTTCAATACAGAGAGGATGAGCATGTCTTAAACTATAGAGTTGTGGAAGAGGGCCTACACAGTAACACACCAAAATAAAGCAGCTGTGAAGTGCTACTATCTCAGAAGGAAACCCAGCGCTTCAACAGAACCACAATCCTAGCAAGTCACTAATCACTAAGGTGACAAGTAACCAAGAGGTTTTTTTCTGAGTAAAAGGTAGAAGAAAAAATTCTTAAACCTGCTTTTGAGAGACATTTTTATTGAAAAGTTTAAAGCACATGAGACATAGTAGCAATAAATTCATGGTAATGTTAAGAAGCTAAAGAACGAACTTATAGACAAGAGAACATCCCCATTTAGTTGGAATAATAACCTTCAGAGAATGAGGCTTATATACATCTGGAAAACACTGCTTTTAAAGATTTCACATCAAGCAAATCACAGATTGACAAAATTTGTCCTTGTATAAGCAAGGGATCAAAAGTTCCTAACACTTCTACAAGGTATAGTAATAATGTGCTTCAGACAACAAGTCCTGAATCCAGTCATCATACTTTTCGTAAGTTACTGTAGATTATTGCATTTTTTAGTACCAAAATCATTGAAGGAATGGAAAATTGAACAAATTTAGCTAATTAGCTGGAAATATATCTAGGACCACATGGTACCTTATCTAAGCTCAGGAGAAACAGAACAATGAATACAGTAAGCCATGATTGATTGCAACGATTACAGGAACCTATGGATGGTTTCTTGCAGAGTCACACAAGTTCTGAAAAATGAGCAGAAGAATTCCTACATTTAGGTGTATGTGTAATACTTTTCTTAATTTATACTCCCTCCGATTCTTTAGATTCGCACCATTTACTTTGGGCATGCTTATTAAGAAGAGTGGCCCATACTTGCTTTTTGACATAAAAGGGTATGGCTGGAGACTTTGTTTACTGTTGCACATGGATATGTCAAGGGTAAAGTTGTCTTTGTTTCTACAAAATTTAATACAATAATAGATATGGGCAAAGCTATTGCACACTCCAAATAAGGAAAATGGAGCAAATCTTACTATAATTGGAGGGAGTATATATATATATTTTTTTTTTCTTCTTATTATTCATTCTGATATGCAAGCATTGAGAGTACACGGTATTAGGGGTAACCGCGAACAATTAGCATTCATTCCAATACATAGACAAGACAGTAAGTGTATTATAAGACAATTAACGACTGCAAAACTTATTATACATCAACGCCCATGCCCAAAGCCTATTACGTCTGACTTGCCCTTTTTAGAAGAAGGTAAAGTTGTGGAATCTGAAGAAAATAAGTTGTATCTATCCAAATTTAAACAAAAAATATCATCTCCGATAAAGGTTACCTTGAAAGTGGCATACAATTTATGATTGTATCCGATTCATCCTGACAAACAGGCCATCTTAGAGTCACTCTTTTCAGTTTTGTATAAGTACCGCAGTTTCAGGTTTGGTTGGATAGGTGTAATGTAATCAACATTACCACTCACTTAGCCCAAAAATAGAGGAGTGAGGGGGTTGGGTGTAATCCTCATTAAAATTTAATGATATTCCCATTGAAGGTAATGATTAAATCACATATTTGTACTAATTAATGTAATGGGAATCACACCCAAGACCCAACCAAACATAACCTATACTCATATGTGTCGCATGCAAGAAGCCCACATACTCTAAAGCTTGACAGAAATGAAAAAACAAAATCTGTCAACTAATCCTGACCAGTAATAACACAAATAAGACAGGACTACACAATCGACTTGCCATCTGATGGGATGAAGAAGACTACCAAGTCCATGGGAATTTCCATATCCCTGGGAATTTCCATATCCCTTCAAATTTAAGTAAGTCAAACTATCTCGACGACCACATCAACCAGCAAGACAAATAGACAATGTAATCCTTGCATGATGCCTAATATCTCAAGATGAACCTAGGGCCCTGAGAAATTCTGGCGGATGAAAGGTTTAGTCCAAATAAACCAACCAGAATTGCCAGCCTTCATCACAGTGAATGACAAACAAAACTACTCTGGGTGCCTTCTAATACGGGAACAGCACTGGTGGAATATTTAACGTACAGTGATCGTGATACAATCTATAGCCTAGCTGGACAGGAAATGCTGACCAAGGTGGATGGCAAGGATAACAGAGCTGAGGTGGAGTCAGAATATTCAATCAGGACAGCTGGCATTGAAAAGAATGTTCTAGAAGCTTCTAAGGGAATGGCGGCTAATGATGAGATAAGGACCACCCAATGATTGTTGTCAGCACTGCAGAGCATCAGCATTGGATCCTACATCCTGTCACTATCATTTTAGCATATTCACATTTAGTCGCTTTCATAGGAGCGTCCTTAGGACAGCTCACCATGGTAGTGAGGCATTTCTAGCCGTTAGATGAAGGAGAGAAGTAGTATAAATAAGCTGTGAGAATGAGAGAGTAGATTATCTTGGTTGTAGTACTTTTTCTGAATCTTCTATCTTAATCTTTCAGCCGTCTGTTCTCCAAATTGCTTCTATGTCTTTTCTCTTGCTTATTTACAGTTTTTAATCAAATTATTCCACATAAATATTAAGTTTGTATTAGATCGACACACTTCAATCAGCTTGAAAGGCTAGCAAGACAAACGGGGTAACAAAGAGGCAGAACCAAGTGAGCCAAAATAAACATTACAGTGAGAATAACGGCAGTTAATAAGTGACCCAAAATATAATGGGAGTGAGAATTAAATCAGTCAAATGCAACTACACCATATAATCAAAAACACTTAAGCGAGCCGTTTTACGATCACATTCGAGCCAGTTATTGGATTTGTAAACATCGTACAAGACAAGCAGACTGCTCAGCAAACTTGCAGTTTCCGAAACCGGGGTAACAGCATATTTTTCCATAAATACTGTTGTACAACAAAAATCACGAGCTATGGAGTAAATCACTAAACATCAACAACAAAAAGAAAGTAAACATTTGGATTTCCCCTTGATTCAAAGTAACATCAATCATTCAATTGCATATTAATTTAGTACCAAAAACTAAATAAATAAAAATCAAGGAGCAGACCTGCAAACTCCAAAGAAGCAAGTGTTTTCTGGAAAGAGAGAGGACAGTACAGGCAGCCGTACACCATTGGCCCTGTACACAAATTAATTAATTAATTAATTAAATTAACAGGCAAGAAATAATTGGATGATAAATAATAAGGGGAAAAGGGGGGCAAACCTAGAACAGGGCCTCTTCCAGCTTCGTCGATGCCCATCATGCAACCCTCTGACGCCCATTTTGGTATCTCTGATCCCTCCATTCTCTCTCTCTTCCCCCAGTAATGTGTTTCCCGCCAGTCGCTGGTCTGATGTTCAAGGCTTTTCTGCACAATTTATTGCTCAACTCAACATTCTGGAATACCTAATTTACCCCTGACATTTCAGGAATACCTCCAATAGCACAAACCGGGGAAAACTTTTGATGAAAGGAGTTAGAAGGGTTATGCGGGGATAAAAATGGTATTTCAGTTGTGTAACAGAGCTTTTTAGGTGAAAAGGGAATTGAAGTTGGATTCTGTCATTTCAATTTCTAGAATCAAAATGAGTTGGCATGTTCGGAAACAATAGTAGGAAAGCAATGGCGACAGTAAGAACAATAATGGGGAAATCAGGGACAAGGCAAGCCCTGAGCATAACAGAAGCGGCAGCGGGGCGCATAAAGCAGCTCCTCAATCAAAGACAACGCTCATTTCTTAAGCTCGGCGTCAAGGCTCGCGGCTGCAACGGCTTGTCCTATACGCTCAACTACGCCGGTACCCCTCTCTCTCTCTCTCCTCTTTTCCTTGTTGTTATGAATTTAAATAATTCAGTTATTGCTATTTTGGGTTTTGATTGTGTTTGTAACATCTATGATATTGCATGAGTCTTGGTCGTCTGGTAATTTGTTTATGTATGACATATACGAGACGGTTACATATGACGATTCATGTTAGCCGGTCCCAAATCATTTTGGGAATAAGACTTGGTTGTTGTTGTTGATGTCTCTGTGGCATGCAATTAAATTAGTGTTCTGGGTTTGGATTGTTTTATTGAAAGGGTCTTGGTCGTTTGGTAATCTTGTGGCGTGGCATGTAATACTTAGATTGATGGAATGAGGAAAAAAAAAGTGCTGAGTTTTGATCATCTTGGTAAAATATCTAATGGGTTTTGGTTTAATTTTGCTTATGTTAAAAGGACAACAATTATATCTTCCATCATTGGAATTCAATAGCCGTTTATGTTGAATTCGTTTGGTTTTCGATTGTCGTTAATTGGCGTTTGGTTTGGGATTTAAATGGCTATTGACTTTGTAGTGTAATATGTAGATGTAACTCTTTGTCTTGTTAGCAGTATAGTGAATTTTACGGGCTGCAAAACCGTTGTAGTTGTCCTAGGAAGCAGAAATTTGATGGCCTTCTATTATGGCTTGCTTATCATTAGGGTTATGGTCGTAGATAGAGGGCTACTTGACTGTGCTTAGCACGATGATGGGAACAAGGGTCTTGGTCAGTATGGTTTCTCGTGTGCAATTCGCAGTGCCATGTTATAAAAGCCAAGGGTCTTTAGCACGATTTGTTCTAAAACTATTGCAACTCTTGTTTGGATAAGGGGCAATACCCCTTTGGATTGTTATTTGGGTTAATAAAGTAGTCAGAATGAATTATTTGATTGTTTTGATTAATTTGTGCTACATGTTACGTGGGATGTCCTTTTCATTTGGCCGTATGCTCGAGGCATTGCCATGAGTCCTGCCCCCTGCATTTCTCGAATTTTGGTCCATTTGTCTTAATTATCAGCTTGTTTGATCACATCAGAACACTTTCTTTTGGTGGCTTCGGGTTGCGACTCAAATTAGAACAAAGATTTAAATAAAGTAACTCATTGGTTGAGTTGGTGGTTATTGGAATTATGTGAGAATTTAGACCTGGTGCTTTCAGGAGACCATGGTTAGGGTGAGAATGCCTAATTTATGCACATTGGAGTATATTGAAATGGAAGTCACTGTATTGCACGGGGGTTTTCTAATCTTTTGATAAACTACTACTTCAATATTTGTTGGATTAGTGTAATTTTCTTTTAAGGATTTGGTAAGTAGGGGAAAGTGAATGCAGAAGAGAAAGAGAGAGGAGTGAGAATTATGCTGAAGAGAGGAAGAAAAGACAGAGAATGAGGGAAGGGAAGATGAATGGGAGTGAGGAAGGGGAATGCAGAAGATCAGATAGACAGAGGAGGACATACAGGAAATAGTTTTTATTATGCTAGAGGAGGTAATGAGATTTGTTTCTTAAGTGGGTGGAGGAAGGTTTCAGAACAGTAAAATGGAATTTGGTCAGAAACGAAATATAAAGTGGACCGTGTCCAACCATGCTTGTGGGAAGGGTCTCCTTTGCATGATTTCATTCCCTAGGTCAATAATGTGAAACGTAGTCTGAATGGTATTATTTGGCAAGATAGGGGCTACATTTTTCTATTCTTGTCAATCAAGATCTTTTCACCTTTCTACCTAAGCCTTTCCTGTACATAAGAGTGAAGGTAGAGAAGAACACCAAAAGGATGATGTTAGCAGAGAAGCCTTTGGACATTACCATCTTTTGCAAAGACGATGGTGTTTCCAAGACAATGTTATTCATCTGCCCTCCTAAATCTTGGGATATTACCAACCTCAAAAAAGTTAAGAAGAATGTTCCTTTCCACTCTGCGCTAGTTCGTCTAGGATGTGATGGCTTTTGGGAAAATCGCCGTGGAACTTGGATGCTCTATTCTGATATTCTCGCTTTTCGTACGCCCAGGTATTCCCTTTGATGTAAGTCGGAGGAAACTTCAGCATGCGAACCTTTGTTAGTTTAGATTAAGAAAAAGCTCGCTTCATGAAAGCTAAGATGAATGGCCAACATCGTGTTCTAATCAAAGACTGTTTTAAGGAGCCTTTTTTGTTTAACCCATGAGCTTGTTCGAATGACACTTGTAGTGGTAAAGAAGATTGCGACTTTGCCCTGTAAATGAAAGCAAGATCTCATTGGTAAGCAGGGATGTAATACAGAGCCTATGATATTGGCTGGTCTAGGAATTAGGTTTTGTTGTGACACCGTATTGTTTCAATAATTTTCATATATTCTGATTCTTTTTCCAACTTTTCTGAAATATCTGGAGTCTTCTGAACTTTCTGTGTTTTTCTTCTTTTTTGAAAATTTCTGTATTTTTACAAAAGTTTGTGAAGTCAATTTGCATGCTCTTTTATATATTCTGAACTTCTCAAGTTCTCATAACTGGTCTTTTTCCAGGACTTTCTTAAATTTCTCTGAACATAAAGTTAAATGAAAACGCCGAGTGTTAGAGATTAACCATAGAACTCCAACCCTCATGTTTACATGGCCATAAGATGGAACCTAAAGTAAAGCTAAATGTTTGTTAAAGGAAACTATTGGTATTTTTATTCTATAGAGTTGAATCAATGAATATGGAATTCGGGATTGTTAAGCCCTTGCTTATGCATTCCTAGTTTGGGTAGGCAATTGTAATGTTGGAAAGTGCTGAAATGTAAGTTGCTACGAAATTTATATGAAAGTTAGCTTTTAACTATATTTCTCCAGTGCCCATCTTAGTGAAAATTATTCTCCAGTGCGCATTTTGATAGAAAGAAAACCAACTTGATTATATTGAAAAGTCAATGATGGGTATGAGGTGTAAACTTTTCTTAATTTGTGAAGATTGAACACAAGATCTTGGTTGGATACGCTGGTTTTCCAGGTGACATGCTGCTCCTTTGATAGGGTAAAGAATCTATCTATCACTCACCTCTTTCTCAATTGCTTCCTCTACTGGGATTTGGGTGTAATCATTTTTGTGAATAGTGGGGTTTTATTTACATTTCCCCGAATAGCACAAGCTTATCGGGTATGGCCCAGACTCCAGAGTTGGTTTACATGCTTACAAAGTTAAGAACAATTTGCTTCATTCCCATTGTTGGAATGATCTAGGACATTAGAAATGTGTACTTTGATCACTTTATACCACATTGGAGACTTGGAGTGATGTTATTGCTATAGTTATCATTAAGAATCGGTTACTGGGCTAAATCTTTGTCTCATGGCAGATCTATTGGTATTTTTTATATTTTTTGGTGTGGATGAAGTTGGTTCCATATACTGCCTGACTCAAAGAATTTGAGGTTATGGTGATCGTTATGGCTTTTGAACTTACAATCTAGGGTTGATCATAGCATGCTTGATATTATTGTCAAATCTGATTTTGAGCAATGCTTTGTGTTGCCTGCGGTGTCCTTCAAATGACATGTTCTATGTCATGACTTAGTAGCCTCCTCTTCTTGCTGAATTATGTCAAATTTCTCTTATATTGGAGGGAACCCAATAGGATTGTGGATAGACTAACCACGTATGGAGCATGTAGTAAGTTGAAATGGTGACTGGTGTGGAAGTTACTTGGAGTTTTGCTATATAATAATATTCGAAAAGTCGTGGAGTTCCTTCTATAATGTTAGATAATGTACTTCATTTTAACAGCTTTCTTGAGGGTGTAATGTATCACCAATTTTTCTCAGCAATTTGCCTGCCTCCGTAGAGGTAACTTTGACTAATTACTCACAAAATAAAAAATAAAAACAACAACTAAAGAAGACTACTTGGTTAAGTTGTGCAGCATTGACTGTTTAGCGTTGCTGACGTGACCTTGGTGCATGGAGAGAATATATATCTTCCTAGCTGATCATATCTCCTGTTGATAAGAGCTAATAAAAAATCCTTTTAAATGAAAGTGAAGATTGTTGGGTAGATGGGGGTGCTTCTTGTAACCATACATATGCTTCTTAAGAGTCATGCCATGATGAATATTTGAAGAGAGGGTGAATATAGTGTAATGTCTAGAATCACTATCTCTAACTTCACTCTATCGGTGGGGACAAAGCCATGTCATTCAGCCTACAAAATAGTACAATTGGAAAATTCATTACACAAAAACCAAGCAAGCATATGATTAATGTGCCATGAACTAAAGAAAATAGTTTTTTCCAAACTTCCAATGAACAAGAGTGAACATAATGCAGAATACTAAACTTGAAAGTTAAACAAGGAGTAGGAACAGTACACCCAAGGTTTATGTGGTTCAACCCCAACTTGAGGTGTCGTCCACATCTAACTTCTCCCGTGAAATGATTCCTACTTTCTCTCTCTAAACAATACAGAACCCCGCCACCAACTTTGAAGTTGTGCTAAATTGATCATAAATCACTGGCCCCTAAAATCCCATAGTAACTCAAGCTGTTCCAACTCGAGACTTGTCCAATTGCATTAATTTCATCTCATTAGTCGTATCTAGAAGTCACGTGACTCACGTATCCCCCTACTGGCCATTTTTCTGAGATAAGTTGTCTCTTCTCTCCAGTCGTATTTCATAAGCATCCTGCTACATACCAATACTTGCTTTACCTCACGTTGGTCTTGGAAAGAACTTACTCTTTGATTTAGGAACCCAGACAAGGTTGGAGCCCTCTTATAGTCAAAAGTTGCTAACAAGCTCTTCTAATCACACCATTCTAGCAACTTTGGTGCTGCTACAAAAGCACTTCATAATGAGCTAACTTACTGAGTTGCGACAATCTCTATCACTAGGGTCTGATCTCTATCTGGAACTGTATCGTGTACATCGGCCTCTATTCTTAAGTGTAATGGGTATTGGCATATTTCATACCTCTTTTTGTTTTGTTCTTAGTTTCTTTGGTTCCAAAACTGAGGACGGTGCTATTACCTACCATTTTTTAGTTATTTAGCAAACCCTACAAGTTCTTTCTGAAATTAATTTCAAAGGTTCTCACTTTGAGTAGAATGCTCTTAAAAGTAATGCTTTATCATGTTCGTTTTATAATCTATAACAAAGATAACTGAAGCTTTCAATTTAAGTCTTAGTACAGGAAGGTGTCTTACACGCATGACATGTGACATATAATCAAAACTTTTTTCAATTCTCCACAATATTGCATAGTATAGATTTTTTTTCTTTTTTCTGAAGGAAAAATTTAGATTTGTTATGCAACCCTACTTTCTCCCTAATCACTTCATTTCTTAACCGATCCTCTCCTGTATGAACACACATCCATCGTAGCAGGCGCATCTCCGCAACACTGATCTTATGAAAGACTGAGGTGGTATGGCCATGTGAGGAGGAGGCCAGTTAAAAGAATTGAAGTGTGGGGAAGTGATCAAGGGTCGTGGAAGACCCAAAATGACTTGGATGAGGGTGATCCGAACTGATATGAGTATCTTGAGGCTAAAAGAGAGTTGTGACTTTGGATAGGGCGGGGTGGAGAGACATGATTTATGTGGAGGATATAATTTGCCCTTTCATGGTTTCTTTGTTTGTTTTACAATTGGTTTTCTAATGCTTTTCCTATTTTCTTCTTTTCTCGAAGCTTTTCTTCTTAACATTTTTAAAGAAGTTCAAACATATTTCACTTGTTTTATAACTATATGTTTATATTTTATTTGCGTTCCTGTTTTTAACTCTTGCGAAACTTATTTTTACTACTTCTTTAAAACTTGTTGGCCCCAATCTTTGATTTTGGCGGTCCGCACATGACGGTTACAGATGATTATTCACAAGACTTCTCACCCTCTATTGCCACAAACTATATTCTTTCTTCCTCTTCCCGCAAACCTTATTTACCGAGAAAAATTGTGATGTCTGTAAAATAACCCACAGTTGTTAAAGTCTGTTGGTCAAGATTATTTGTGGCTATTTGTATTACGATAAATCTAAAAGCATTGTTGCTCGTATCCCTATTTATGTTCATGATTCTCCTTGTTTCTTGTTAGCCAATCTTGTCTGCTTAATGTCATTTCCAAAGCAAAAAAAAAATTTTGCATTTGGACTCTGAAAGCTGGGGTACAAACTACAAAGAGATAAATGTCTACATGCTATTAAACATAGTTGTAGATCTATTTCTACTTTCGCTCGCCCGGATCTACAAATTACCGTTTTAGTCTGTAGTATCAATTTTGGGGTCTCTGTTTTAGGACCTTACAATCATGTGGTCGGTTTAAGAATCCATGCTCAAATTTTGATATGTCAATATGGAGGGTCGAATGTCAACAATCAGGTGGATGCTGGCATTTTGTCTATAGTTGTAACTTGTGAGACTTGGCATACACAAGACGGTTACTGGATGACGATTCATGTTAGCCGACCCCAAATCATTTTGGGAATAAGGCTTGGTTGTTGTTGTTGTTGTTGTAACTTGTGAGACTTGCAACTTGCCACTACTGTAGTGATTCCTTCAGTCTTTTATATGTTAGAATTTGGTGGACTTTCACTACTCTATGCTTTACGTGAAGCAACAAAATATGAAATATTCCATGAATGTTGAGTTATTGATTTTGTTTTAGATAGGCAGATATGCTGCATCCCATGTGGATGTGGCCTATACTTTGATCGTTTAAACCAGCGTAACTATGAAATTCATAGCTAAATTGTGGTAGAATGGACCAGATAAAAGTAATATTAGGAGCAGAAGAAGAGCATTATAGAAATTTAAAGTAGCAAAGGTGTGATATTGTTTATTGATTTGTGCGCAAATAGCTAAATCCTTGAAGAACAAGAAAGTTACTTACAGTGGAAACTTTCGATATTTTCTTCACAACCAAATTACAGTGTAGTGTTTTCTCTGATGGATTTGTGTTTTGGAATCTCCACTTCTATAATTAACCACGCTAAAAGGATACATCCACTTTGATTAACAACCACGCATCCTAAGCTTTGGACAATTGGAGGTCCTGTGAACTTGGTTCAATTGGGTCGGGTCATTACAAAATTAAAAATTAAAAATGAGTAGTTTTATGCAATTACTTGTGCTTGTTCAAATGGAACTGAGAAAGGGAGTATGAATCTATTCACATTGAATATTGTGCAATTTCAGATGATAAAGGAAAGTTTGATGAGCTAGTTGAAGACAAGGGAGTCAAAATTCTGATTGATCCGAAAGCCCTGATGCATGTTATAGGGACAAAGATGGATTTTGTTGATGACAAACTCAGGTATGTGTACATTGTACTCTGCTTATTAACAGAAACTTGCGATATTTTGTGTACGTGAGAAAGCATATTAATGATATTACTATTTGTTAATCGTACTACATAGTTAGATTGTTAGATGCGTCAATTATGGCACTTTATAATCTACAAAGTAGAGAGGATTAAGGTTGGCCTAGTGGTTAGGAAATCAACCTGCCTAGGGGTTGTCCCGGGTTCAAAGCCTATGTACCCAGGAAAAAAAAATGAAAAAAAAGCTTGGTGATTATAGGCTTGACCAAATTGGTAATAACACAACTCTTACCGAATGGCTTGCCGTTGTTCGAGTATCCTTGCTTTTCCCTTTGGTGTGGGTAAGAAGCTTGGTGATTGTTAGTTTTCTAGATTGTGGTTATAGTAGCAATCCGATGTTCTGTAATCTTTCAAGCTCCAAACAAGCTTGGTGATTGTTAGTTTTCTAGATTGTGGTTATAGTAGCTTTTTTTGCCTTCTGCTTAGAGGGGGGGGGGCGACTGGGGTTTGAGTTGAGGGTTACAGAATCACGTGTCATGAATAGTCATATGAATCGCTATATTTCCGGTAATGATTAATCTAGAATTCTTATTTTCATTTGGGAAGAGCTCCACAGTTATTGCCTAATTCTGTTTTCTTTTTCTTTATTGAGAATTTCCCTTTGGTTGTTTTTTCGTTTTCTTTTTTACCACTTGCAGTTTATAATCTTTTCTGTGTTTTGGGGATTTTCTCTCTCACTTTGTTTTTCTTGTTTATCCTCTTTTATTTTATTTTGTCGATCTACATTCCCTGTTTTCTTTCGTTGTTCTTCTATATTAGAGATTTGAGAGGACAGTTCACTTTAGCAGACCCAATATTACTTTAGGAGGGAAGGTAAGTTGTTGTTGTACCATTTGCGATTTGTGAACATGGATGAGGAACAACCCAGGGTTATCTTTTGTGGTGTACCTTTGTTGGTTTTGATAATTAAGGGCCAAAATAGAAGAAAAATCTGATGTTCAAAACACCTGAAGTGGGATTCTAGACACCTTGTAGAATCCTGAATCCCAATTTATCTAGTGTATATGTTGTCTTAGCTAGAGTTATCCGTAATACATTTGTAAAGGGCTGGACAAGTATATGGAAAAACCAGAGAACGGGAGTAGTTGAGAATTTTAAACACCTATCATATACTTCTTCAGGAGCTTGATGGAACAAAAATCTGCAAGTTTTTTATGTATCTCTAATTTAATCTTACAGCTATTCTCTCCTATCATTGAGCAGCAGTCCACACATCGGCTGGACACCCTGGCAAAATGGCTATTTAAGTCAACGATGTCGCAATCAGTTTTGCCTCTCCAATGCATTGAGTCCTGATGTGTTGCAGCTATTTGATTTTTATTTTTTTGAAGGGGGGGGGGGGCGGTGTATACTACACTTCTTAAGCATTGGGGAATGTTTGAATCATGAATGTTGATTAAGAGGTGCTTTCTTCCTTGTGAATATTTCCCTTGCATCAGTACGGGCCCAATCTAGTGAGCCTACTCTGAGATTCATTGCTACACAAGCTCTCACCTTAGTCCTACTATATAATTTTTTTAGTAAACTAGTGGTCAATATTGGGGAATCAATACCAGATTTTGTGCGGACCCTAAGTTATTTGAGCTTGATTCCTCTCGAGAAGTTATTATGGGAAGATTGGCCTCATTGGAATTTCAAATTTTCTTACACTGCTGTAGGACACTTATAGTTGGGATGCAGATAGAGTATTTTAGTCTCAGATTTCTTTCAGAAGGTCCCTGTATCTTCCATCAGCATTTCCATCATCCAGTTGGAATGACCCTTGTTTGAGACTACCATTTGCATCCTTTGGGTTTGACTGTTTGAGGTCTAACGACCATGTTGACCTGCTTTAAAGAGGTGCCATCAGTTCACTTCATCATAACCCCGACCCCAAAACTTTTGGAGCAACGCAGTTGAATGTTTATTAAGCCTCTGAAATATTGTCTTCCTTGCTGCTCCCTCAAAATAAGTCATATAGACCTGTGTTCAAGCCTGAGCTATTGAACATGGGTTTAGCTGTGTCGTGAGCCTAGTCTTTGAAATTCTAAACCAAATAACTGGGGTTAAGAACGCTCTTCATCGCTTCTAACTGGTAGAAATTCCTTACGTCCTCCCAGTCTAACCAAAAGATGTTTAAAATGTTTTGCTGTGTCCTCCCAGTACGTAATTGCTAAAAAAAGAGAAATGTCAATCGTAACTACCACTTTTCCGATGCTTATGTAGGAAGTTTTCTTTGCAGGTCTGAGTTTATTTTCATAAATCCGAATTCTAAAGGACAATGTGGGTGTGGAGAGTCGTTCATGACAATTAGCAGTACAGAAGCTACCAAACAAGGGCGCAGCTAAAGTAGTCACAAGTGATGTGCTTGTTTTTCAGTTTATTGCTGTTTAGAATAAGTGTCCTTCCCTTAGATAGTGCTTGTCATACTCGTACGGTTGAAAAGAATGGGTCGAAAATCGAAACCCATGACAGTGTTATCTTTTCAGCATGCTCAATTAGTGTAAAGTTCTATTGTAAATTGAGGCTCATCTAGTTGTAAATAGAGAGAAAAATAGAGTTCTGTTGTGAATTTGTTCGCTCAGTTCATCTGGCAAACTGACTTGGTATCGTGTATGTCAATCCGACAATCTTTTACTCGATGAGATGGCTTCTTTGGCATTACTTTATGATGATTTTAGGGTACTGGCTTGGGAGGTCCTGAACTTCACCGTAGTAAATAGAGGACGGTGTTTTCATTGTGGTTCATACCTATTTTCTCAACATATTATCTTCTACGAAGAAAACGGAGAATTGGTAGCCATTGCCCTGTGCAGAGGTGCTCATATCATAGTTTAATGGGTTAATTCACGTGGTACCCTCGTATTTTGCCGATTTGCACGTGGTACCCAATGTTTTGCAAATTTGTACA
>JBBYHQ010325857.1:0-14949 GCA_038382645.1 Spergularia azorica
CACCCCATAAGATTGAACATTTTTCAATCCAACCCATTTTGTTCAATATTTATTTTTTGAGCCCTATTTCGAAAAAATATTCCTAATTTGAATGCATTGGATATGATTTGATCTGATCTTTGAATTTGTTGAAAATTTAGCTGAATATATATGGATTAATACCAAAATATAATCTAGACTCATCGTTCTTTGAACATTTCTTATCTAATCTGAATGAATTGGATCTGATATGGTTTGAATTACTCTCCTGATTTGGATAGTCCGTTTATTAGGTTGTAAAAAAAAAAGGACCTTAAGGGGTTTATAATATTCTATTTAGCAGAGATTCCACTCACTATACTATGAACAAGGCCCCTGCTTTTTTATCCCATAAGAGGACATATGGGTGAAAGGGTGACTTTCTATCTTATTATGTTATGTTGCGAAGTAAGGTAGTTTTGATTTGTTACATGGACATTTGGAATAATTTTGGTAAACATTAGCATCTAGGATCAAATGTTATAAATTAATTGTAACCAACGTCGTTAGATAGTAGTGTTTGAGCATGTATTTCTTCATTTTTGTCATACTATTTTGGTTTGCGAATCTTTCTTGCTATTGTGACTTTGTGTTTCTCCAACTTTTTTTTAGTAATATCACTAATCTTTATCACATTTGATCTAATTCAAAGGTTGCAATTAGCTTTAACTTTCTCTGCATTATGTTGGATACCTAACAAAAAAGGTCGAATTGGGCAAAAAGAATATGAGCGAAACATAAGTAATGATAAGATACATTAATTTCAATATTAAAAGTATTTTTAACTACTAAGTGACTATAACATGTCAAAAACCTTGTTCATTTATTATTTTTATTGTGTCAGAAAAATCATACTTTCGACCTAGTCCTACAATATGTAACCAATTCGGATTTGAAGGATCGGTGGAATGTTACCGTTAAAAAACCATATTTAACAAGCCATAGCCACTTTGTACTAGATTAAATACAAGAGAACTATTACTAAGTCGATCTGGAATGATAAATCGAAATGACCCATTTTTGCATACCTTCAGTGGAGGTGAAATCGACATTTCCAAGAAGTTGTTCCTTCCATTTCCTCAAACTCTCATCATCCTAACAAACAAACAATATCTCTTAAAATACATGGTTACGATCTATGAGAATATATTTTTAAGAAAATATCTCTCATTACATATCCAATCACATAAATTTACAAGCCTTTGCCCATATGCCTTTTTGATAAATTAAAAGTCAAATCATCTCTTTAAAAGTCACTATGACTTGTAAATTTTTAAGATGGATGATATAAAATTAGCAAGAAAAATATATTAACCCCAAATCAAATGGTTTGAATGGAAAAAATAATTCTAAGAAACATGTTCATTAAACTTTTAGAGTTCAAATGACAATTTATACTAGTATGACTAGATAAGAGGCTTAAGTAGTCTAGTGATACCTTATCTTTCTCAAGATGTTGTCTTATACTGCATTTTGGACCCAATTGTATTTTGTTTAGCTCTTCTTCATCTTCTTCAGTTGCACACATTGATGTTTCACTAGGATGCCTATTCATCGAAATGTTTGGATCTCCTTCAAATTCACGCTCATGGGTTGAAGACGAAGTAGGATCCATTGTTTCACTCATCGTATGATAATTTATTCTTTTTAATGAATCTCACAAAAAGATATCGATTATGAACTTAGAATACTATGATATTTATTTAATAGACCTACTATAAGGCATTAGATTGTCAATCTTCATAAAAGCATTGAAATCTAAACAAACAAATTTAAATAGAAAAAAGCAAAGGACAGAGTGAACAAGATACGAAACTTTGATTGGGAATCGGAAAATCCGATATAGATACAAAATTGTTCAATATTATTATCAAATGGAGAAAGAAATTAAATAGAGAACCCAAAAGCAATGGGGAAAAGAACAAAATTAGTAGAAATAACACACTTGAATAAAAAAAATTGTCCTCACATCAGGAAAAAAAAATGTATAAGAAGAATAACAGTTTTACTATCGTCACTCTTATTTCGTGGTTAAGAATGAAAGTGAGGGAAACGAACAAGTCGTGTGGTGATCCTAAAATATATGAAGTTTTTAGTAAAATTCTATTTTTTTTTGATAAAATCTTTACATATATGAAACTTGCAATATTTAGATGTCTAAAATAAGGGATCTGTTAACTTTTAAATGGTGGAGATAGTTGGTTTTTACATTATAAAATTATTGGAAAGTAAAATTAAGTACGTTCATGAGTTTACTAATGAAAAACATTATCTTCTAACAATAAAAATTTGACAATGTATAAAATAATCCTTTATGTAATGAAGAAATTTAAGTATTTAAGTTTAATAACCTATAATGTTGTACGTTGCCTAATTTTAATTGTATTCTAAAGGCTTAGATTAAGTGGAGTTGGAAAAGAGTATGACGGTGGATCTCGAGGGTTGTGTAATACTTAACCCGAGAGGGTTTTCCAAGTTTATAACGTCGATGGAGCTGCTCTATGCAAGACAGGAATATATTTTTTTCATTTGTAAGAAGGTAACCTTTTTTTATCCGTTATGGGTAGAAAGAAAAGACAAGTTTACAAAAACATAATCCACTACTCAAAGTTATCCCTCCTTAAAAAAATATAAGTGATCCTAACTTTTCGAGACGATAACGGTTTGACTATGAGTTTAACGAAGAAGTATTTGAATTTTTTTTTTAACTTAAATCTTTATTGGATTCGCAACGAAAAACCATTTCCTAAGACTATACTTTCTTAATTTTTACGGTTATATGTTAAGAAATATATATTGAGGTTCTACACAACATGAATCAGTCTCAATGTATACCACCTAAAGATTATGAAAACTGGTTTGTCTTACGTTGAAAAATTCAAGGGCTTATGGTATGTTAATAATAGACTCCTACCATCATATTACCAATAAGACATTCACCTTTAAAACCCTAGAAATGATTTATCGGCTTAAGAAGTGACTTCCCATCTTATTGAGTTATGTTGCGACGTGTGGTGTGTCTAGTTGTTACTTAAATTAACTACTGGGGATGTGATGGAGGGTAGGGATTACTAGGGAAATGCATTCTCTTCTTTGTACTAGAAGCTAATCCATCCCTTGATATAATGCAAAGATTTTAATCGAACTAGGGGTAT
Organism: Spergularia azorica; assembly: GCA_038382645.1. Classification (NCBI taxonomy): domain Eukaryota; kingdom Viridiplantae; phylum Streptophyta; class Magnoliopsida; order Caryophyllales; family Caryophyllaceae; genus Spergularia; species Spergularia azorica. The sequence goes on from JBBYHQ010325857.1 coordinate 3,174, forward strand.
AAAAGGTATGGAAATGATGTCATTTATACCAAATAAAGTTTTATGGTGAGATTCAAACTATGGAGGAAAAAGTTAACTTCTTAAACACATGGTTGTTTGATAACAAGCATGTAATTGTTCGACCTTGGATGAAGGACATGAAATTGAATAAGACTTTTTTTTTGCAAAGTTTTAGCAATTTTATTCATCCACAAACGGGGCATGGAGAACAAAATGTACAACCTTCCAAAGTGTGAAAATACATCACCCTGAAGACATCCACTAAAGACTAGTTACTAGGAAAAGAACTAGAAAAGCTATCAATAGCTCTTACACATACACAAAACTTAACAAATTTGCTGATCTGATCGACATTTCTCACTACTCTAGTGAAGATTCTAGCATTTCTCTCCCTCCATAGCTCATAGAGTGTACAAGAGAAAGCGCTTCTTAGCAGGTGATTCTTGCCTTGCTTCCCTCTAATCTTCTCCTTGAACCATCTGATCTCCTGATTTAAGCTTTTTGCTCTTCTTCTATACCCCAGCCAGTAGAGTATGTTGCACCATACTTTATTTGAGAACTGACAGTTGAAAAACAGGTGAGGAATGCTCTCTCCTTCCAGCTCACAAAGTATGCATCTGTTAGCCATGGAAAAACCTTTTCTCTTGAGGTTGTCAATAGTAGGTAAATCATTGTGGATAGCAAGTACTGTGATGATACAGCTTTTAGGAATACAACAGCTATCCCACACCAGCTTATACCAGTTGACTTTATCTAATCTCCCCCTGAAGAAGTCATACATGTCTTTTCCCTTCCCATTAGCCATATTCTGCCAGGCCTGAACTTTGCAGATGGCTGCATTATCTGTTCCAGCTTTTTCTCTGATTTCCTCTTTAATCTGCAAAAGAGCTCTCCAAGCATTTGAGCAGTCTGCCCTTCCACAATTGTCCCATATGCTTTTCCCTTTCAAGTAATAGGCCTGAATCCATTTACACCAGACATTGTCCTGGTTGTGAGAGAGCTTTATAATCCATTTTGCAAATATAGTTTTGTTCCAACTGAGCACCTCTTTGATCCCCAAACCACCCTCTCTTTTTGGTTTACAAACATTCTTCCAGCCAATGAAAATAATCCTCCCTTTCTGATCATTTATATTCCAAAAGAATTCCCTGCAAAGTCTTCTTATTTTCTTCAAAACCAAAGTAGGAAGAAGAAGAACACATCCCCAGTAAGTTTGCAGGCCCAAAATGACTGAGTTAATCAGTTGGAGCTTGCCAGCATAAGAGATGTAGCTATTAGCCCAGTGATTAAGCTTGGGTTTGATTTTATCAATCAAAGGGTAGTACATAGTAGCTTTAAGTCTTGCAGAATGCAGAGGAATGCCAAGATATTTGAAGGGAAAAGTGCCAATGACATACCTTGTCAATTTTGTGATTTGCTCAGTTTTCTTCTTTGAAACTCCACCTAAATAGATATTTGTTTTCATGGTATTTGCAGCAAGCCCTGATTGCTTCTCAAAAGTCCTTAGAGTATCAGCTACTGTCTTTATGGAGGGGATATCTCCTCTAGCAAAAACCAGGAGATCATCAGCAAACAGTAGATGATTCAGCTTGATCTTATTGCATTTTGGATGCTGGTAGAAAGTCCCAGAGTGGATGATCCTTCTAAGCATTCGAGATAATCCTTCCATACAGATTACAAAGAGGTAGGGTGACAGTGGGTCACCTTGCCTCAGACCCTTCCTTTGCTGAATAAACCCCACCTAAGATCCATTAATGCTCAAATAGAAATGAGCAGAGTTGAGACAAGCCTGAATCCACCTGACAAATTTATCTGGAAAACCAAAGCAGCTCAGCAAATTCTCCAAATAGCTCCAAGATACAGAATCAAAAGCCTTTCTAATGTCGACTTTGATGGTTGCTCTAGGAGAAATATTCTGTCTGTCATACTTTCTCACTAGCTCCTGTGAGAGGAGAATATTATCAAATATGTTTCTCTGAGGCACGAAAGCAGATTGTTCTTCTCCAATCAGCTTGGCAAGAATGGGCTGAATTCGAGTAACAATCATCTTGCTCACAACTTTGTACAACACATTACAGCAAGAAATTGGCCTGTAATCTGCAACAGAATAAGGAGTGCTCTTCTTAGGAACCAGAGTGATCAAGGTAGAATTCACTTGCTTGAGCATCTTCTCTGTCTGGAAGAAGTCCAAAATTGCCATGCTTAGCTCATTTCCAATAGTAGACCATGTCTTTTTAAAAAAAAGCTGAGGTGAAACCATCAGGGCCTGGGCTCTTCAGTTCATCAATAGAGAACAAAGCCTTTTTAACATCATCCATGCTGAATGGGGCAGTTAAAACAGCTTGATCTTCAGGGCTGAGGGAGTTACCTTCAACTGAACTGCATTAAACTTCTCAACTTCCTAAACCTCACCTAACAAACCCTTATAGTAATCTAGGAAAGTTTCATTGATTCCCTCAGGTGTGGATTGCAGATTACCTTTGGAATCATGAATTCTACCAATGTAAGCATGAGCTTTCTTTTCATTGATTTTGGCATGGAAGTATTTTATTCCTGCATCATTCATTTTTATATCTCTGATCTTTGCTCGTTGATAAAGGAAGCGGAGCTCAGCTTTTTCCAATTTCTCCAGCTTCCCTCTAACTTCCTTCATTTTATTAAGCAGCTGAGGATTTCTATGCAGATTCTCCTGAATTTTAAAGAGTTCATCCCTACACTCTTTAACCCTGCAGGAGATGTTGGAATAGCTGTTTTTGTGAAGAATTTTGAGCTCCTTTCTCACATTTTTCAGTTTTTCTACAACTGTGTACATTTTTGTACCCACTGTGTATTGAAATATTGGGAGAACACCCTTGTTGGGCATGTGATTGGTGCCAAACCAAATGAGAAAAATTTGCAGGAGTATGCTGGGAAAAACTGGAGTTTTGTTAGCAAACCATTGATTCAATACTATAAAAGAGGATGGTTCTTCCTGAAATTTGACTCTAGAGCAGATATGGAGGAAGTTTTGCGTGGAGGACCATGGTACTATGGGGATCATGCCCTCATTCTGAAGATTTGGACACCTGATTTTAGCAGTGAAATGGACACTGTATCTAAGGTGCCTGTATGGACTCTGTTTCCTGATTTAGAACCACACTACTGGTCACAGAAAGCGCTGAGCAAGATTGCTAGCCATATTGGAAATTAAATAAGACTTTTGTTATTAAGTTTCTAGTGTTGATAAAATTATCACTCAATGGCAGAAACTTTGGTTTTTTCAGGGGGAAGAGAGGGCTTAGACAGGGTGACCCACTCTCACCCCTTCTCTTTACAATATGTATGGAATATCTCTCAAGAATATTAAGAATGGTGGGAGAAATGAAGGAATTCAGATTTCACCCACAATGTGGCAAAATTAAGCTTAACCATCTTTGTTTGGTAAGAATTAGCTTTTTATTCTTCCATGTAGGGGAAAAGATTAAATATACAATCCAACCAAAGGAAAGCATTTTGCTACCTTTAAAAAACCTCTAAGAGACTAATCACTCGGAATAGCCTCCTTATACCTATCAATTACTCTCACACAAACTAGAAACTTAATATACAAAGCAATTTGATCTACATTTCTTTCTACTTCTCTAAAGACTCTAGCATTCCTCTTCATCCAAATCTCGTAAAGAATTGCTGTGAAAGCACTTCTAAGGATGTGTTGTTTCCCTGTTTTGCCCTTAATCTTAAATCTGAACCAGTTGAGTTCATGCTCAAGACTGCCTATCCTCCTGTAGTAACCCAGCCATTGCAACACATTACTCCATATGCTTTTGTTTAGCTGGCATTCAAAATACAGATGAGACCTGCTTTCCTCCTGCCTCTTGCAGAGGTAGCATCTATTTGGAATGCTGGATCATCTTTGTTTTGCTGATGATCTTCTTATTTTCTGCAAGGGTGAATTTAAGCCAGTTCTGCTTATCCTTAGGGCCTTTTCTACATTCTCAAAAACCTCTGGGCTATGCATGAATCCTCCTAAATCTGACATATACTTTGCTGGGGTGGATAGTCAGACTAGGAAGGATATTAAGGAGCTATTTGGGTGTAAGGAGGGTCTCTCCCTTTTAGATACCTTGGGATAAGAATTACAACAAGGAGACTCTCTATTCTTGACTGCAATGTATTGACAAATAAAATTGTCAAAAGAATCAGGGATATTGGAGCTAGGAAACTCTCCTATGCAGGGAGATTAACTCTAGTTAAGGCTGTGTTGAGTAATTTGCATTCTTTTTGGGCTAGAGCATTTATTCTTCCAAAAACTGTCTTGAAGAAAATTGCTGCTACCTGCAGGAACTTCTTGTGGGATGGTTCTGATCAAATGATGAGAGTTCCCTTAGTAGCTTGGGCTTATGTATGTACTCCTAAAGAAGCAGGATGATTAGGGTTAATAGATATATTTGAATAGAATAAGGCCCTGTTTGATAGGACTTATTTGCAGTAGTATTCAGATCAGTTCAGAATCATTCAGATCAGTTCAGATCAGAGTCATTCAAATCAGATCATATCATATCAGAAATGTTCAAATTTCTATCAATGTATTTGGTCCATAACTGATACTAATTCGTTGAAATTCAATCAAAATTTTAACACATTCAGATCAGATCAGATCAGTTCAGAGTCATTCAAATCAGATCAGATCAGATCAGTTCAAAAAGATGCAGTCCTATCAAACAGGGCCTAAGGCCAGTATAGGTAAGTATGTCTCTTGGATATTCACTAAGGCAGACTCCTTGTGGATAAAGTGGATACATAGCATCTACTTGAAAGGGGTTAAATGGGAGGATTATTCCCCTCCAACAGATACAAGCTGGTATTGGAGGAAAATTTGTAAGGTTAGAGACCAGGTAAGGGAATTCAATGGTGATTGGGAAACTGCCGAATACTCTGTTAAGAAATGCTACATCTGGTTGAAAGGAGATTACACCAAGGTAGGTTGGGACAAGATCATTTGGAGCAGAATATCTATTCCTAGATCCAGTTTTATTGCTTGGCTAACTACCAAGGAGAGACTGCAAGTGAAGGAAAAATTCAAAAAAACTTGGCATCTCTGTGGATGATGATTGTCTAATCTGTCAAAGTGGCCCTGAAAACCACTCACACCTGTTCTTTGGTTGTTGTTATAGTAAGCAATGTCTGCAGAGATTAAAGAGCAGAGTGGGTGTTTGTATACCTGAAAATGAAACTTTGTTATGGTGTTTGAAGAAGAGTTTCAGCTCAAGAGTCAAAAGACAAGTTATTGGAGCTCTGATTTGCAACGTAATTATATTTGAAGTGTTGATCAAATAGGTGCAAGTGGTATTAAGGGACGTGAATCTGGAGAAGCGATATTTCCAAATGGTGTGGTTTGTACCCCCTATCCACTTGGATGCAAAATTAATGATTGTCAACTTGATTAACGTATTGCTAAATGTAGGCCTTATTTAAACCTTTGTTATTGTATCGATAAGGCAAACTAAAAAGAAATACTCATTTTCGGATGAAATGTGGATCAATAGATCATCCATTATGTCCATGGACTTAAGACGTATGATGTTTGTATTTCGTCCATAAAATGGTATACATTTTTCAGGAGAATAATTAATATTTAATAATTATCAAAGTTATATATTACAAACAATTTTCTTGTATGTTTTTGCATGCATGGTTGGGATTTCCCTTTGGTTCAAGTAGTATATGGAGTGGTTGATAAAATGTTGAACTCTCTATTCATTTGTGGAGAAAACACAAGACAAAATAAAATAGATTGTAATTGATACTGATAATTATGAGAATTTACAAGTGTTGAGCTATATATACAGAAGAGAATTTCCTTATTCTCTCTCTTTAATTGCATGAAAAGATAAAGTTTGAAATACCGTTTGATTGTAAAATTCATCACTTGGAAATAATTGGTGGAAGACAAAAATGGATCAAAAGAGGTCAAAGGGTCATTAACAACCATTGATTGCACAATATATACATAACTTGACGGCTAGATAAGGTTTGAAATACCGTTTTCGAAAATAACCGAACTAGATACATAAAGTCCTCTTAAATGTAATACAAAACGCTCTTGAAGAAGTAGAAAAGTCCAAAATAACTGGTGTAGTTGAGGTCTTCTTTAAGGCTTCCAAGTTTGCTGCTTTTTTTTGCCGGAATCTGAGTTTTGGAATGTTTTACAAAGAATACATTATATACGGTAGCGTTTCACAAATAATACGTTATATAAGGGAGTGTTTCGCAAAATATACATTTTATTAGGTAGTGTTTCACAAATTTCCAGTATTAGACATAAAGAGAGATTTCAAAACTGTATGGTGGGTTTACTCATACAATGAATGTATTTTACAGAATTATAGTGTGTCTTTTTAAGACTAGATATACTTTTTATAGTGCGAGGTTGACACTCCCAAATTATTATCAGTAGTTTCAAGTTGATGTTGTAATTTCAAATAGTTATACTGTATTGTATCAAAATTGTATTTGTATTGAAGCTTTTGGTCATCGATATTTCAATCTTACAATTGAATAGGTAAATTTGAATTTTCCCTAACTCAAGACTATAAATACAAATCTTCCTCGTACTCAACTGCAACTGTAGTGTTTTACTCTATGAGATAAGCATAGGTCATAATAATTTAAGGTTGGAAGTGTAAATAAATTGATTGCATTTTATTAGAGGTTTTTGGTAATGAACTGAATATTTTTGATGTAGAAAATACACTGCTGACACAAGAGCTCGTGCATTGCACAAGAGTTTAAAACTAGTTCATTATGTATATCGTAAAGTATACGGAGTACTTACTAGAGTGACCTCGTTGCATTCAACTAGAAAATATTGGGTTCAAATTAACATTCAAATAAGATCAGATTACCACTAGACGTTATGCTTTAGCTAGTAACTTTTACTCTAGAGAAATCCTTTACCCTTGGACTACGGGTCTGTTTGGTAACACAGCTGTTCAAGTAGTTGTTTGCATTTTGGTACCTGTTAGCTGTTTCAAAAGTTGTTAGCTATTATTAGGTAGTTACACTTGTTAGCTGTTTGATGTAAATTTAGTTGTTAACTAAGACTTGTTTAACATGATTAGCAGTTGAAGTCACTAAAATGATCATTTTTTTATATATGAAATGCTACTTCTCCATGTGAAATGCTCCATAACTAGCTAAAAACTACTTCAAATGCTACTAAAAAATGTACAGCCAAACACGTTAACTTAATAACATTTCGACCCAGTCAAAATGCTAGATGCTACATGCTAGTGGCCTACCAAACATAGCCTAAAACCTGTAGTCAATCAACAAATTCAAATTACATGAACTACCGGAAAAGAAATGCAATCCTACAAAACATCAAATTACAGTATACACGAGTCAAATGATTAAGATTGGTCTAGTGGTTAGCAATTCAACCTGGCTGAGGCTTGTTCCAAGTTACAATCCTCAAATCCCCACCCCCCGCAAGAATAGTTGTGCCTTTGTAAAAAAAAAAAAAACAGTATACATGAGCCAAAAAATGATAAGCTAGGGGTACTTTGGTCATTCCAAGTCATTTTATTCCTTAAAAACAATACTCTCACACGCGCTCACAAAGTGGCACACCCCCCACTTCCACTTCTCTCTCCATATCTCCTCACAAAGAAGACAGAAGTCAAGAGAGAGTGGATAGAGTCAGTTTATTTCAGTTAAGACTTAAGACAGAGAGACAGAAACTATTTTCATCTCCTTCACAAATACAAAAAAAACCAACAACATTTTTAACTTTTATATATTTCCGAAACAAAGAGAAAACAAACCCCCCAAACCCAAATATACAAAAAAAAAAAAAATGGCGTCGGACCAAGAAATAGCAGAGGGATTAGAAGCATTATTCAGGGAGATAAACCCTAATTCATTCAATTCTCTGAATGAAGTTGTTCTTCGTCTTCAATCCAAATTAGGGTTTGATCTTTCCGACAAAATCGACTTCATTCGTGCTCAGATTACCCTCTTTTTCAGCATCCCTCCTCCTCCGCCGCACCAACAACCCTCTCCGCCACCGCCTTCCGCTCCTGCCGTCGTCGTTTCTCGCTCTCTTTCTTCCCCTATTACCCCTACCAACCCTAACCCTAACCCTAATCTTAATGTTCTTCCCCCAAATGTTAATGTTAATGTTAATGCTGCTAATCTTCACCACCACCCGAATGTTAATGCTAGTCCTAATGCTAGCGTTTCGCACCACCACCACCACCACCACCCGAATGTTAATGTTAATGTGAATGCTGGCGTTTCGCATCACCCGAATATAAGTGTTTCGCACCACCCGCATCGGCCGGCTCAGGTTCAGGTCCAGGGTCAGGGTCAGGGTCAGGGTCAGGGTCAGGGTCAGGGGCGGCAGCATGTGTTTCATAGCCAGTCGCATTTTCCGAGGGGGCCGACTGAAATCAGTTTTGCTCAGCCTGGTGGTGGAAATGTTGTTACTGATTCTCTCTCCTCACCACCTGCCAAGGATAGGTTTGTCTTTTTACCTTGCCTTGATTTTCTTCTGTTTTGTTTTGATTGATTGATTATTGATTTTGTGTGTTGTGATCAAAGTTTTGAGCTTTTCGGGTATTTGGTTAGTTTTGGATTGTTGGGTTGAAGTTAAGGATTTCGATTTTTGGGCTATATTTTCTGATGGAATTTGGTTCTGTTGTGTTTATTACTTTAGTGTTCTGCTAAAGCTTGCCCTTTCTTAGTGATTATGTTACTAACTCTTTGTAAATTGTATGTTTTCGGCCTTTTTCCCGAATTCTGAACAATTGGTCTCGGTTATAGTTTTTCGTACTGTCTTGTGAAGCTAGGCTATTCATTTATACGTTTCTTTTCTTATTGGATGGTTGAAAAATCAATTTATATGAGAATATTGAAGTATTGAGTCTGTTGTTATTTGTTTAGAGGCAAATTGTTAAAGGTATCATTACTCTAGCGTGATTTATAATTGGGAGGAGGGGAGAGGGGTGAATGAGTGCTCGGAGTTTATCTTGTTGCATTTTGTTTGTTATTGTGTGGAAGCTGAAGTATTTGAGATTTAGGACGAGCTTCGTGCATTTGGTGTCAATTTGGCTTGTCGTCTTTGGTATTAGTAGTTGAACATTGCTCTTCAGTTGGAGCTTTGAGAATTGGAGAGGATGATATCCTCAATGTTTTAGCATTGACAAATGGTAGTGCTTATTTGGTGTTTCGTCTTTGGTATTAGTAAATGAACATTGATCTTCAGTTGAAGTTTTTTGGTTGAGAAGTGGAGTGGTTGTTATCGTCTATGTCGTAGCATTGACAAATGGTAGTGTGTTAGGGATATTATTATGGTTGAAAGTGTGTTGAAGCGGCAGTGTCATGTTCATGAAAGAGTTATACCAACAACAAAGTAGGCAGGCATAGGCTCGTGGTGCCTGATTTTTTATGTAGGCTTTTATTTGTTTTTTATTTTTAAATAACAAAGTAGGAGATGTTGAAGAAAGAGCGAATCACAACTGGACCTTAGAATTAAGCTTGGAACATTCAAGGGGAGAACCAAGAGGAAAATCTTGATGAAATGGCCACTACCAATATCTGGTGTATATATAGATTCGATTTGGTCTAAGATGGAGCATTTCATGAAGGATGCAACTAAGGAGGTCCTAGTAGAATCCAAAGGAAGCATACCTCCGCGCAAGGACATATCTTGGTAGGATGAGAAAATAAGCCAAACGTCGAAGAGTAACAGAGAATGTTCCAAATTATTGGGGAAATGAAGAATCCGTGAGGATCAGGAGAAGTATAAGGAGTCTATAAGAGAAAATAAGAATAAGGAATACAAGTGCAAAGGTGAATCAAGAGTTTAATTCAACAGTAGATGCGAAGAGAGGGGAAAGGCCCGTCTCAAGTCTGCCTCATGACTTCATGAGGGACAGGTAGACAGGAGACAGGACATTGGGAGGGTGAAGCATTTGAGGATGTTGACCATTAAGTTTGATTCCTTGTTCAATTAGAACAATAAGTTTGGATAAGTTAGGTCGACATAAGTTGGGATGAGTTAGGCCGACAAAGTTTGAATGAGTTAGGCCGACAATATCGTGTGACATTGAGGGTTGGGACGTGAAACAGTGTCATGTGTATAAGATAAATTTAGAGGAGATAAGCATGTACACTGGTTGTATGGCCATACAAGTACTGGCAAGTTTAGTAATGAGGTGAATCGGTAGAAGTTGCGTCTTGGGTGGCTTGAACATGTAAGTAGGAGACCAAGTAATGCCTGGGGTTGAACACTTGTAAGAGGTAAAGAGAGACGTAAGATGAAATGGCTAAGGGTGATTGTAAGCATTATGGGTCAACTTGGGATTTAAAGCTGTTTTGCTCAAGAGTTCTAGTGTATGGGGAAATGATAAGCCTTTTTTCTTTCTTTTCCAGTGTTTTGGATCGCCTTTTCCAGTGTTGAACTTTCAATGTACATTAGACCCCAAAACGCTGGTTTTGGCACTAGGACAATTTCTTGTTGTTGATGATGCATAAGCTGTTTTACACTGTTCGAACACATGTAAATTTCTGTAGCTGTTTGTCCAACAAAGCTAAAACTATTACCTATGAAGTATCAGCAATTTCCTTTACAAGTGAGTGGGCTGTAGTGAACATGATTATTGGGCTTAGTGGTGTGGACATCTCTGTTTCTTGTGAGTTAGTCTAGCGGATTGAATGCTTTATGTTTCATATTTAACAAGATAAGCGGGGACTTCAGCTGCCTTGTTTCGGGGGACTAAAATTTTGGGTCATATATTGATTGTGGTGTTTGCTGAACATCAACTCCATTATTTTGTTGCCAGAGAAGGTTATCTGGGCTGAATCAATTGGGTCTGTATACACACGGCTTCTTAGGGCTTGGTTTGTCTTTGTGTATGTACCATTGACCGTATTGTCCGTATAACTTTGTTACACCTGTTTTGCAGTTTGAATATCTGCAGGAGTATGTTCGTCACATTTGATTTTTTTTTTTTGGGGGGGGGGGGGGAAGGGGGCTAGTGCTCTATGTAAATTGGTGGGTCATTTCTCAGTAAGTATTATGCTTTGGTAATTCTGGCCTGCTAGGCTGTTACAGTCTGGGTGTCCTGTTGTCTTCAGTGATAGTGTATTGCTTAATTTTCTATATTCTACTCTACACCTTTAGCTTTTAATACAGGAAGTTCAGCATTGGCTAGGATTATATTTTGGAATGGTGCTATGGTTTTCCATGATAGATGATATCCTTTAAATATTGAAGTGATGACTGCTTAATTCTACAAGCAGTGAAACCCACAATAATTTGTAGTCCTGGCATCAAGAGACTATTTTTTTCTAAGTTTCACTCACAATTTCTTATTCCCTTACAAGAGATTTATAGTTCTTTCCTTTCACATTTATTACTTTATATCTTTTATTTTACTTAAATACTGCGTTTTAACTTTATTGCAGTGGCCAAAAACCAAAAAGAAGAGGCGGTCCAGGTGGGCTAAATAAACTATGTGGTGTGTCACCCCAGCTTCAGGCAATTGTTGGCCAACCTGCCATGCCTAGAACAGAGGTTTGGTGTCTTTACCATTTGTACCTCACCCTTATTCATCTTTTCATGCTAGTAGGGCATTTACTTCCCTTTAGTTGTTTATTAAATGTGTATCGATATGGTGTAGATTGTGAAGCAACTTTGGGCTTATATAAGGAAAAACAATCTTCAAGACCCAAGTAACAAAAGAAAGATAATTTGCAATGAAGAGCTTCGACTGGTTTTTGAAGTCGACTG
>JBBYHQ010325878.1:0-14946 GCA_038382645.1 Spergularia azorica
AAAGAAAAGTAAGAGAATTGGACAACAACTCGTAAGTTAGTTTAACTTCCAATATCTAGTAGATAGGAGTCAACAAATGTTGGTGATTGAGTCTGAATTATAATTATACTTTTGATAGCAATTTCTAACTTGTATTTTGTTTCGTTAAGCTATTTAATATCCGTAATAAGTAAGATGTAAATTGCATTTTCGATTCTACTTGTTTTCGTGTGTTCTTACTTCTTTCGTGACGTTTTAGATGTTTATAAGCGGCCTGGTAGATTAGAGCATTACTAACTCGAAATTTGAATTCATTCTTGCCAAATTGCCAACTAACTTTTCTTCACCAAACCCAAGACTAAAGAACTAGTTCAAATAATAAATGACCTCTTTGTATTCGTTTTTTCTCTTAAGGCCGGTAAGAAAAAACTATAACTCACCTTCTTTACTTTGTTTCTAGTAAGATTCGATTTCTTAAATATGAACGAATTTCTCATGTTCAACTCAATGTCGAAATCCAGGGTCAATATTTGTTAGCTTCAATTCGAAATCAAAACAATTTGGACGATGAAAGAGTGCTAGAACCGCACACTAATGAGAAAGCGCATTATTCACCAATAGTATGGTTTCACATCGCTTTAATCTATACCATTCCATGTTACGTGGAAAACATAAAATCATTTCTAAAACAAAACCAACACAAAAATTGACTAGGAAGTGAAAACGAAGAATGTGAAGCAGACTCAGAAGAATTATGCAAAAGAAGCATGAAATGTACTTTGTCGAATCACAACTCTTTTCATCTTTGAATAATCAAAGGCATTAACGTCGTGACCCAAAATACAAATCAACATACATTTCCATAATTCCATACACAAGAAACAAATTCTTGTCCACATGTAACACACAATTAGGTGTACGTATTATGTCCCCACTTTTTCATGTCATAAAAATCAAATGTTTCTCAAAAATTCCCTCATAACATTCTTGGCAACTAACATTTTATTCTTAATCACACAGTACCATATCATATAGTATATTCTTCCAAGATTAATAAATTCTTTGGTAGTTGTTTTTTTCATGATTAATTAACAAAAGAATGAAACTTTGGTTCCTCAAGTGGAACATTTTTGGCCTTGGAGATGATCATGGAGTAGATAGTCTAAGCTTAGTGTCAGGCCGGCGAGCGATGATGACGACAACGACGACGATGAGGAGCTGTTTAGCTAGCAACAATGTCATGCTGCTTCCTTTCTTGTTCTTCACCGTCCTCTTCTGCTACTTACTTTCTGCAAGTTGGGTTACTTATGTAAGTTTACGTATTACATTGTTGTTCTGTTTTCGAGTTTTGACTAGTCTTAGGTCGTTACATACGTCGTTGTGTTTGGCTTCATGCTAGTTTTATTTCCGATTTTATGCCTTGTGAGTAGTAATAAACACGCTATATCAATAATTTCATGTGTTACTTGTGTGAATGAAGCTGTTCAGTAACAAAATCTTTTCTGTTCTGTATCATGTTAGTCTTCTGATCCTAGCTCTTCGTCTCGAAAACTGAGTTTTCCGGCCTTGCCTGAGACCTTGCCACCACCACCACCGCCACCAAACTCGACGATTTCATTACCACCAACGCCGATACCTAAACAAAACGAATATCCACTGCAATGCACAACCACCACCAAAAGTACAAACCAACAAACATGTCTTCACAACTATCCAAATAACCAATCCTTGACCAATAATCCTAGCCCTGCACCAACATGCCCGGAGTACTTCCGTTGGATCCATGAAGATCTAAGGCCGTGGAGAGAGACCGGTGTGACGAGGCAGATGGTCGAGGGGGCTCGAAAAACAGCTCACTTTCGGCTAGTGATCGTAGACGGGAGGGTGTACGTAGAGAAGTTTAGGGAGTCAATTCAGACAAGAGATAAGTTTACTCTTTGGGGTATCCTACAGCTTTTAAGGTGGTACCCTGGGAAGCTGCCTGATTTGGAGCTCATGTTCGACTGCGACGACAGGCCTGTGATTCCGGCAAAGAAGTACTGGAAGCCTAATTCAAGGCCACCAGCCTTGTTTAGATATTGCTCTGATGATTTTGGTTTGGACATTGTTTTCCCTGACTGGTCATTTTGGGGTTGGTAAGTCATAGTTACCCTTCGTTATAAGGGTAACTTTTTTAGTTTTTTTTTTTTTTATTGTTTTAGATTTACTAATGACCTGTTGCGAAAAAAGCTTTTTATGTGAAACGGGTTCATCCAAAAATTTGTGATTACATATTTACGTTATAAATTGATCAAGTTCAGGATATTGGTGTGTGTTGTGTAGGGCTGAGACCAACATAAAACCATGGAGAAATACGTCGAGTGACATACAAGAAGGCAACAAAAAGATCAAATGGAAGGACAGGGTACCTTATGCTTACTGGAAGGGCAACCCTACTGTTGCGCCATGGAGGCGAGATCTTCTCAAGTGCAATGGTTCGGACCAGAGTGATTGGAACACTCAGCTCTTTGTTCAGGTACTCGTAGTATAAGTCGTATCATGTTCGTAGTATAAGTCGTATCATGTTTACCCAGAGATAAACAAAATTTTTTGGATAAACTCGTTTCACAAAAATAATTCCACAAGATGACGTATTGCAACTTAGTCTGGTTCTGTTATTGGTGTCACGAAGTTCAGAATCATTTTGTAACAAACTCTGAACTTGTGGTGACAGTTTTTACGTTTTAGTCTATCAATTTTTACAACTTACTGACCCGTTTCACACAAACTTTACGTGTTCATCCAAAAGTTCGTGTTATCATAACTGCAAACTCGCATTAGTTTCATAGACAGTAGACGATGCTAATAAACTCAATCCATATTTACATTTACAGGACTGGATGCAAGAAGCTAAAGCAGGCTATAAAAAGTCGAACCTCGAGGATCAGTGCACACATAGGTACAGCTAAACTCTGTTTCAAACTAATGTACTCTTTTTAAACATTCATTTCATCTTATACATACATTGTTGCTCGATTGATCGTGTCTCTGATTTGTGAAGATACAAGATTTATATTGAAGGATGGGCATGGTCAGTTAGTCAGAAGTATATCTTAGCTTGTGACTCAATGACATTGCTAGTGAAGCCTAAGTACCATGAATTTTACACTAGAGGAATGTTGCCCTTGGTGCATTACTGGCCTATTAAGGACAATGATAAGTGCAAGTCTCTCAAGTTTGCTGTGGAATGGGGCAACAATCACACTCATCAGGTAATTTCCGCGCCTTTATGTAAAATTGGCTTTTGAAATCTTAGATTCGTCCCTGATCTTTAGTACACTTTACTCGAAACTTATCAAAAGTTGCTCGTAAACAGGCACAAGCAATAGGAGAAGCTGGAAGTAGGTACATTCACGAGGATATGAAGATGGACTATGTGTATGACTACATGTTCCATTTGTTAAACGAGTATGCGAAACTTCTTAGGTTCAAACCCGTGGTTCCTCCTAACGCGGTTGAGCTATGTTCCGAGGCCATGGCATGCCGAGAGGAAGATATATGGAGGAAATTCATGGAGGCGTCCTTGGAAAAATCTCCAAAGGATGGATATCCTTGTACATTGCCTCCTCCATATGATCCCTTAAGTCTAAGGGGTTTTCTTGATAGAAAAGCTAATTTGACAAAGCAAGTAGAAATGTGGGAAGATGATTATTGGACCATGTCCCCCAAACAGATTAAACCCTAGGGTCTTGTTTATAATAGCCTTAGCTTATTATGTCTCTTTTTGTATAGTAATCTTGGTTAATTCAACTCTATGATTCAGAGATTGGACATACAATTTTTAAGGTTGATGTCTATGTTACGTCATGGGAAAATTGGCATGATTGCAAGTTTAAATCTAACCAAACTTATTGACGTGGTATGACCTGA
This sequence comes from Spergularia azorica, assembly GCA_038382645.1. Classification (NCBI taxonomy): domain Eukaryota; kingdom Viridiplantae; phylum Streptophyta; class Magnoliopsida; order Caryophyllales; family Caryophyllaceae; genus Spergularia; species Spergularia azorica. The sequence goes on from JBBYHQ010325878.1 coordinate 3,889, forward strand.
CGAAACTTAACTTGACTTGATACAACAATTAATCCGCTACGACCTGGCCAAAAACTATTATGGTCAATTAAGACCTTACTCTGATGTGATCTGACCATAACTCGAAACTGACACGAACTGCTCGATTGTCATTTCCAATTTTGCCATTTTAGTTGTGGGGTTGAAAGAAATTTTTTTTGAGAGACTGTATCAGCCCAATAATCACGATATTTTTAAAGCCCAGACCAAACTGAGCCCGTTAAAAATGGCTTTACTAATGTTATCCATGCCACCCAATATTTAACAAGAAAACAGCCCACATCAAACACATTTTATCTGGTAAAAGTAAAATATTCACGCGTCTTGTAATGTCTTCCTGAGTTAATACCAGGGGGTAAAAATTTATTAATTACTGTCTCTTTCATGCATGAAAGAAAATGCTACACGAATTAGATGCAACTAGGGGGAAGACAAGGAAGAAGAAAAAGAAGAAAAGTTGAATTGAATAACGATATCTCGACTTCGCCAAATTTAATCCTTGTATGGGTAACTTTTTATTTTATGTCAATTTTTCATCAAGTTTGCATTTTCATACCGCGAGTCTAAAAAAATTGAATAAGCACTCGCGGCAATAGGGTTTCAAACTAACTTATTACTATTAGAGCTCGGTTTGATAGAACTTGAGCGAGAGCTTGACAAACAATTAGGGTGATCATTGATTAACCTAGTTGTAAATACTTGTCTCCGTATTGCACATCAATAGAAATAGAAACAAAAATCAGTAATGATCATATTTGCAATTTAACGTTAGGCTATCTAGAATATTTAAGTTACCATAGGGTGCAATAATGAAATATCTTAACCAATAAATAAATTTCGATTTTCTCGTTATTTAATTTATGTTATAATAATTAATAATTTATATTTTCAATTTTATTGTCTTGTAGGGTGGGTTGAAGTGTCCAAATAAATAAGGTATGTGTTACCAAACAAACTTATTTGGTCAAAGAGCTTAAATAACTAGTCAAATAAGCTACTTTGGTCAAATAAGCTAACTTATTGTGCATACAAAACATAGCCAAAATTTACTGCAAATTAGGTGAGTTTTCCTTGTCATCCAAAAGTTCGCATGTAAAATTCTTGCTTGTGAACAATCGTTACACCAAGTTATTGGAATTACCACCATACATAGCATATGGTTTTGTATGTTATTCGATTCGCACGATATGCGTCCCTAGAAGTAAGGTCTGATTATTATTTTGTGCACTACTCAAAACAACAAATGAACAAATCTTTTACCCCATAATTTAGAAATCAATTATTATTACTTGTTGCGTAGTCTATTTAAAGCAATGTAATCTCAAATTACTATTCTAAGAAAGTATAATAATGCTGGTGTACAGTACAATTGAAAGTGCAATCTGAACTACCTAATTATGCAAGATACATACTAGTCAAACCCAGCTATTTGTCGGGCCATAAATGTATTAAAACATTGATTAAGTTTTATATAAGGAGGTCTTGAGTTTGAGTCTTGATACTTGCAAAATATTTTGTTAGGGACTAAGGCTGACTGCTAAGCTGAACATCATCCAGAAGACCGGAACAGCTCAATGCTGTCAAGTACTCGATCAAATCGTGTTGGATTTAGATTTTACCGTAACACAGTTCCAAAGAATCAAATGAGCAACCACAAATAGTAATAATTAGTATATCCATATAGAGAATATATTTGATATAATTGTTCTTATAAATCACATATTAATATTTTGTCTTTTGTGGTTGGTAGTAATTTGTTTATTGGTACGTACATAAATTGGAGTATGGGACCATCAAGTCATCGTCAAGCATGGACATATATTATATGAAGGAGTGAAGAGGTGAAATTGAATTTGAGTGAAGCTAAGGATGATGATGAAATGGCCAATCAAGAAGAAGCTCACCACATTCTACTTCTACATTTTCCTCTTTGTGGGTTGCCTTCTTTTAGTTCGTCGATTCAATTTTAATACGGTGAGTTTCTCTTTAATTTCATATATCATCATACGCTAGCTGGCTTGATCTTCGTACATGTATCTAGCATAATATGTTTGTCTTTGATAATTTAAATAAAGGCTACTGAAAATATAGAGAAATTGTGCGTTTTTTAAAATTGCCACACCATTGTACGCGCTCATTTACATTTTAGATTACTCTTGTTGGCTTGTTTTTGGGGTGAATTTACCGTCGTAAAATTTGGATAACTTGTTCAATAATCAAGTTATACGATAATTTCATTTAAATGTTGGATAACTTATGTATTCGAGGCTACATATTATTAAGTACGAGTATTTGTTTATTTGTAATGACATACTAGGTTCTTTTATCATACATTTCACGAAACAATTGAGGTAAAACTTGAAAGGTTCGTGCATGATAATTCAGATGCATGTTTGATAATTTGTTTTCAGACTGCTTCCGTCAGTGTACCATCCAAAGTCATTACACGCAACGTTACGTTGGCAAAAATTGAAGAAATCACACCAAAATTCACCAAAAACAATACCAATGAAGCTTTCTTAATAAGCAACACAACACATTTTCCATTGATTTGCCCTACCACTTATAGCTTAACCCAAACATGTCCAAAAAACACGTATCCAACCTTAGTACACTTCAAAAATTCATCAAATAATGATGAAATTTGCCCCGACTACTTTAAATGGATCAACGAAGACTTAAAGCCATGGAAATCCAAGGGAATTACAAGGGAAATGGTGGAATCAGGGAAAAGCTTAGCATCATTTCGACTAATAATCGTCGACGGAAAAGTTTACGTCGAAACATACAAGAAATCGTTTCAAACAAGGGACGTGTTTACACAATGGGGTATTTTGCAGCTCCTAAGGTTGTATCCAGGACAATTGCCGGACTTGGATATGATTTTCGAGTGCGACGATAAGCCCGTGATTAAGAAGAGTGATTATGAAGTCAGTAATGGTGGTGCTCCTCCTCCTCCTCCTATGTTTCACTATTGTGGAGATGATGAGTCCTTTGATATTCCCTTCCCAGATTGGTCTTTTTGGGGTTGGTAATGTTTCTTTCCTCTGTTTTAATTCCTCTGTTTGTCTTGATTAAGTGATTGCGATTTTTATTTACACTCCTATAATCGATTTTTTCACGTTTGTTATTTGGGTTTTAGTAATTGTGTAGGTCCGTTGAAATTGATATAGCCTATGTAGGTACTATGCGTACACTGTTAACACGTTTAAAACCTTTACAATTTGTCTAAATATGTACATTTGAATTCAGCATTTTGTATCTAGTATTACTTCTGATTAACGACATTTTTATATTAGTTAACTGACATCTGCATGCATTGTATCGTGACGGATGATAGGCACGAGATAAATATCAAGCCATGGGAGTCGGTAATTGAGGATATGAAAGAAGCGAACCGTAGAGTTCCATGGGTGGATAGAGTTCCTTATGCTTATTGGAAAGGCAATACACATATGGGTCGTAGACAAGTCCTTCTTAAGTGCAATTCAACTCAAGAATGGAATGCCCAAATTTACCCACAGGTAAACTTTTTCGGAAGATGATAGGGAACCATCGGACGACTTTATCAAACTCGTTAGTTTTATATGTTGTTACATGCTTAATTAATTCTCTTGCATTTTGTTTTGCTAGAGATGGGGTATCGAAAGTAGGCGTGGTTTTAGACAGTCAAATGTGGCAGACCAATGCACCCATAGGTGAGCTCAATACTCTAATGGTTGTACAAGATTTTCGTGTGCAACAATTGCATCGTAGAAGTAAAATTACTAATCACGCATTTATACATAACATTGACGATGAAGGTACAAGATTTACATGGAAGGAAAAGCGTGGTCAGTAAGTGAGAAGTATATCCAAGCTTGTGATTCGATGTTGTTACTAGTAACGCCGCGTTACTACGAATTCTTCACTAGAAGTATGGTCCCTTTCAAGCATTTCTGGCCCATAAATCCCTGGAAAAAACTTTGCGAGTCCATCAAATTTGCTGTCGATTGGGGTAATAAGAACCCACAAAAGGTACAAACTCTCTATTCCTCACTCGTCACAATTTACTTAATATCCGAACTTTTAATGTCGTTTTGACTTTCACTCATGTAAATGATACAAATCTAATGTGGTGTATTCGTGTCGCAGGCACAAGAGATAGGAAAGGCTGGCCACAAGTTCATAGTAGAAGACCTAAAAATAAAAAACGTATACGATTACATGTTCCACCTACTCAATGAATACGCTAAACTTATGAGATATAAGCCAATTGTAACTCCAGGGGCCGCAGAATTGTGTTCCGAAACAATGGCTTGCAATGCATTTGGCAAAGAAAAGCAATGGAAGATCGATAGCAGTGTAGTATCCCCATCCCAGGCAAGCCCTTGCACGATACCGCCATTGTCAGTGTGAAGAAGATGTTTATAGTTTTAGAGATGTTGGGAGGGGGGGAAATGACTTACAATAGAGATGTAGAAAGAGATTTTTGATCATTACTTGTAGATGAAATTGGTGAAATATGTACATTTTGAATACAAACTACGAAGATTTTTCAATTGATACAAATTAAATCAATTAAAATCAAATTAGAGCCTAATCAATTCAAATTAGTTCTCGTCATCACCAATCATTACTTTGTAATTCAAATTTTAAAGCGTCGTTATTTCTCGCTAGTTTTCACTCTTTGATCTCTCCTGACATTTCCTTGAAATCAAACCACCCATGTGCCACTTTGTGACCTACATTGTGCATCTTGATTATTTGAATTAAAGGTTTGGGTCGGAGGGGGTCCAAAAGGACTCCTTAATATCAACCAGCATAACATTATATTCTTCCTAAAAATAGCATGAAAAAGCAAAATTGTAAAAGCATAGAGAGTTGGAGACGTAGATTTTTCTTTGTATGGAGAAAAATGCGCTTACTTTTCCACTTTTCTTCTCAAATAAAACAAACAGAATTGGTAACTTGGCAACTTTTCCACACATAGGATTACATGATACGTACATTATTTACATTATTAATAATTATTGCCTCCAAAAATGCTAAATGAATTCATGAGCTCTAGATGCATAATCAATTATTGGAGATGTTATCATGGCCTTTCAAGCGAAGATCTTCCACCATTATCCTCTTCTATACCATTCTTCTCGTCGGAGCCTTTGTCGGAACCCGGTACATGAATGTCATAAGTGTTCTCGATCAATTCGTCAGTATTTTTATATATACTCCCTCTGTTTCACTTTTACCGGAATTGTTTGTCTCTTTTTTGTTTGTTTGTTTGGTATTATTGTCGTGTTTCTAAGCGAATTCGTATGTATGATCATTTTGGTAGTTCGTGGGGAATTGTAATTCTTGGGAAAATTGTCATGTGGTTGCTAATATCATGAAAATTTAGGATTTATGGGAATTTCAATTAATTGGATAGATGGAAATTCAAATGAGAGTTTTCAAAAAGCCCTATATAGGAAAACAAACAATTTTAGTTACTTGATGAACTAAAAATCCATTAGGAATTGCAGTAAACTCGAATTTCAAACTTCGCAAAACTACACCACACATTGGAACACATTTTGAATGAACCCGCTTCACACAAAAGACTAGATGTGAAGCGGGTTACTAATTTTATGATTTTAAAATTGTCGCCTAATGGTTTTAATTACTATATTTTCGTGTCGTTAGTACACTCAAATTCGTGAATCGGAGTTTATGAAGGACATTATGTTATGTATGAATTTCTTGTAAAAAAAATTGCATGAATTGATCAACTTATCTAGAGTAGTAATTCTGGAAATTCCATTGCACAGCCTTCTCTTACACCATCAAGATTTATCCGAAAGGCGCTACCGGGGTCCAAACCAGAAAGCCAGGCTCAACTCAATCAGCATAATCAGTACACAAAGAAAACAGAATTTCCCTTACAATGCACCTTAGGTGTAAACGTTACGCAAACATGTCCATATGATTATCCGACCACATTCAAACCTAGTGATTTATCGACCCATACATGTCCCGAATACTTCAAATGGATACACGAGGACCTTCGGCCTTGGAGGGAGAAGGGAATCACTAGGGAAATGGTCGAGTCTGCGAGGGAGCACGCGTTTTTTAGGCTTGTAGTTGTTGATGGGAAAGTATACTGGGAGAAGTATAAGGATGCTTATCAAACAAGGGATGTTTTTACCATATGGGGTATATTGCAACTTCTAAGGCTTTACCCCGGGAAGTTACCGGATTTGGATATCATGTTCGAGGCAGGGGACGTACCAGTGATCAAGAAAGTGAATTACACAGGGCGTGAAGAGGAAGCTCCTCCTATGTTTCATTACTGTGGTGATGATGAAACTCTTGACATTATATTTCCTGATTGGTCGTTTTGGGGCTGGTAAGTTAGTCTCATTTCATTGATATAACTATAAGTGGAACTGTCGAAGAAATTGTCGATGATTTCTACATTTTGTGAAGAATTAGTTGTTCTGTTTGATCTGTTATTAGGCCAGAGATTAATATAAAGGGATGGGATGGACTAAAGAAGGATTTAGCAGAAGGTAACAACAAAGTTCCATGGATAAATCGGCTTCCTTTCGCTTTTTGGAAGGGAAATGCTTACATGGGTGACAGAATGAAGCTTGTTGATTGCAATTCTACAGATAAATGGAAAGCTCAGATTGTCACTCAGGTATAGGACTGTTAAAATGACCTGTTATTTTGTTCATCGTACATGTGAATGCCCCACATTGAAAGAATACGAGAGTATTGACAAATACGCGTATTTCTGTATGTAAAATGATATCACTGTGGATGTTGGTGATTAGGATTGGGACCAGGAAACAAGAATTGGGTTTAAGTCATCAAATTTGGCAGACCAATGTGTCCACAGGTTGGTATACTGTGTAGAAGTTGTACATCAGTGTATCAGTTTCGCGCTGTTCTACTGATTTTTGAGGTGACTTATGTATAACTCAACACCCTTTTTCCAACAGGTTTAAGATCTATATTGAAGGAATAGCATGGTCAGTGAGTGAGAAGTATATCCTAGCTTGTGATTCCATGGCGCTTCTTGTAACGCCAAAGTGGTACGAGTTTTTTACCAGAAGCTTACAACCCATGAAGCATTACTGGCCTATTAATCCTAATAACCTCTGCAAATCCATCAAGTTTGCTGTTGATTGGGGAAACAAGCATAAGGAGAAGGTAGAACTTTTTAAGTACTACTGATTATATGATCTTGTTATAAACCTGACTGATGTTCCAATGTTCCGAAAACTGTACTGCAGGCACAAAAAATGGGCAAATCAGGCAGCAAATTTGTGCAGCAGGAGCTGGTTATGCGGAATGTATATGACTATATGTTTCATCTGCTGAATGAGTACGCGAAGCTCTTAAAGTATAAGCCGACTGTGCCTCTAGGAGCCAGTGAAACATGCTCCGAGAAAATGGCTTGTTTTGAAGATGGCTTACAACGACAGTTTAGGCTAGAAAACATGGTGTATAGTCCTTCAAATAAGAACCCTTGTACAATGCCACCTCCCCTGCAACCCCAAGTTATTAAGGCTTTCAATGACAAACAAGATAGCATCAGAAGTCGAGTGGATAGTTGGGTGGCCAAGGGAGATTCTAGTGGAGATTTCTCATGATAACTTGAAACAGTTTAAGTGTACTTTAGACATCCATCCTGCGTAATGTAATCTGTTAAATTGTTCCGAAAACAGGATTTGCAAGCTCGAAAACTGTTTGTTGACAGCTGATAATTGATAAGTGTATCACTGACGAAACAACAAGTAAGGCCACATGGAAAATCCTTGTAGAAAGAGTTTGCTCAAAAAGGCTTTTACAGTTGCACTATACATCATCATATTGTGCGTATGTAGCTCGTTTATTAGCTCATCACACTGTAAATCATCAGAAGAAAATCAGGACACTGGTGAATTTTCGCATATATAGCTGAATATGAGAAGAATATTGGTGTCTCTACAATTCAGGAAGGTATTTCTATGTATTATTGTGTTAAACATTAATGGAGCTGTTCATAATTCAATCGGTTTTACGAGTCTGGGGCTCAACTTGAATGTATTTCACTCTATATACGCTCAACATTCCAATTCAAGCTTTATGTGCCTAGAAGGTTGGATTGAAGTGTACGAAGTATCTTCTGTCGTGCTAGAAAGGCTAGTCTAAATGTCTAATACTTAATGTGTGGATTATGATCCTTACTCCTCGCCTTAAAAATGGGAGAACAACAGAAAATGTCTTCATTCAACCACAAACAGATCAAGTATTCCCATAAGCAAAATGTGGCAAATTTCGGCTATGAGTGTTTTTTTACCTGATCTTGTGATCTGACATATGGTTGATAATTCATCAGTTTCTTCAAAAATGAATAAGTGTTGCAAAATTAGAGCTAATGCAATTGCAACATTTGAGCTGAATGATCCAGGAAACACCACACTAATCATTTCCTTTCACTTGTATGTTAAACTTTTCGCGCATTTCTCATGCACAGGGGTACTAATGCAGGGATGTTTAGCTAATCAGATCACTTAAGAGGACGAGATTGAGGCGATAAATGTGATTATGTTCGCGTATCTATACTTAATTGTACAACACTTTAGACAAACAGAATGGTCTATGAAGAAATGGGCACTTTCGTTCTTGACTTCATTCCTTCTTATTGCCATACTTCTGCCTTCTTATTGGGTTGCCATTGTAAGTCTCTAATTACACTTGTTTGTTCTTAAGATTTTCGCTATGTCTTGGTATTTACTCATTACATGTTCTAATGTATCGACTTTGTTTGGTTATCTAAACAAAGACGGACAGTGCATCCTTGCGTAAATTCATCCCATTTCCTGATAAAAAGTCGAAAGATCTATCAAATGTAGAAGAGGAAGTTCAGCCCATCATCTGCTCCGAAAAATTGTCCTTTACATGTCCTAAGACTGCTAATGATACCTCGAAAATCAAGTCCATGAACATTAACTCTGAAAAGTCATGTCCTGATTACTTCAGATATATCCATGAAGATCTTAGGCCATGGAAGAGCAGAGAGATCACTAGAGAAATGGTCGAAAAGGCGAAAGATATTGCACATTTTCGACTAGTAATCGTAAATGGCAAGGCGTACGTGGATAAATACAAGCAATCTTTTCAAACAAGAGATGTGTTTACCCTATGGGGCATTCTACAGCTTATGAAAATGTATCCAGGGAAATTACCTGATTTAGACCTAATCTTCCAATGTGGTGACAAAACTGTGGTTGAGAAAAAAGATTACCAGGACATCAACAGTAACATTAGTCCAACAAAAAATGTTACAGTGTCACATCCACCACCTGTTTTTCACTACTGTGGTGATAATTCCTCGTTCGATATTGTCTTCCCTGACTGGACCTTCTGGGGTTGGTAAATTCTTCCTATCCCCTGAATTTTGATCCAAATTATACTGTAAAACTTGAAATTTTGATGTCTTGGCTTAAGGGTCACGCGCGCTATGTGTTGTACAGGACCGAGACAAGTATTAGGCCTTGTAGTTCAGTAGTACAAGAGTTGATAGATGCAAATAACAAGATCAGATGGGTTGAAAGGAAACCCTATGCCTTTTGGAAAGGGAACTTATATAATGGTCATAGAGATGAACTAGCTAATTGTAATTCTACCAAGGATTGGAATGCTCAAATCTACAACATGGTAAATAATCTTGTTTTCTTTACGAGTCTTGTTAATTACGAATCTTCATACATCTATTGTACGTGTATCATTTCCTCTAGTTATTACGGCCACACCCATTCACTTCAGCTGATATTAGTTTCTTGTAGGATTGGGAACTCGAGTCGAAACAAGGATTCAAGGATGCAAAGATGGCAAAGCAATGCATTCACAAGTACGAAGTATGCTTGATTAACCAAAGATAAATTTTAATTTATTTTTGTTTTCATCCACCATTGCATTTTCAGGCATTTGATGAAAATATAAGATAAAACCTGCAGGTACAAAATCTATATGGAAGGAAATGCATGGTCAGTTAGCAGGAAATACATAATGGCCTGTAATTCTATGACTTTAGTAGTAAATCCTCGCTACTACGACTTCTTCTCCCGGAGTTTGATACCTTTGAAGCATTTTTGGCCAATTGATTCAGATCAGGTGTGCAAAGATATCAAAGTTGCTGTTGATTGGGGTAACAAACACCCAAAACAGGTAAAATCAGGTTCCCTTAATGTACCGAGTATATAGAGTGTCGATACATATTTTCTTTTGGTAAAATGAGTACTTTTCACGTGTCTGATTTCCATTTCCAATGGAGCCAAATAACTCGATGTTTAATTTGTTAGGGCTTAGAATATGACCAATTACCGAATATATTACATTAATCGACTCATCAAACTGTATACTGGTATGTTGTCAATGTCGTTGTTGATCGATAACTTCTACGTGGCTAAAACGAATATTGAAATACCTTTATCTCAATATTTACCATGCGTTGTTGTAACTTGTAACATATATAAAACATGGTTGATATGTAGGCAGAGGAGATTGGGAGAGCAGGAAGCAACTTTATACATGAAGAGGTGAAGATGAAACATGTTTATGATTACACGTACCATTTATTTCATGAGTATGCTAAACTCTTGAAATATAAGCCAAGCATACCTACAAGGGCGATCGAGCTCTGCTCCGAGACATTGGCTTGTGCTAGCAATGACACAGTTGGGATTCAGGAGGAGTACAAGCTTCAAACGTTGGTCGATGATGCGGCACAGCGAGTCGTTCCTTGTTCGATACCGTCTCCATCTAATCCTGATAAGTATGTTTAAGCACTTGCTCACTCCAAGCAAGTTCTGCTCTGGGATTAAGATTTGAGATTGTAATGTTGTATGCCCTAAAAAAAGATTGTAATGTTGTAACCCTCAAAAAAAAAAAAAAATTTGTGATGTTGTACTTGCATTGAACTCTATATGTGCATGTCCAATCAACTCGAATAAGGCCATGTTTGATAGGACTTATTTGCAGTAGTATTCAGATCAGTTCAGAGTCATTCAAATCAGATCAGATCAGATC
>JBBYHQ010325889.1:0-14946 GCA_038382645.1 Spergularia azorica
CACTCGTCCTTCACTATATTTGCCATATTTCCTAACTCACTATAAACACCTAGGCTTGGAGATTAACTCCAACAATCTACTCCTCTAGTACTATAACCACGCTTTTCTAGTTAACGCAGAAATCAAAACAAGGTGAAAACAAAATGAAAATACTAAGAAAAGACGATTGGCCCTCACCAAACAAGCTGCTAGATGAGCATCTCTTGTGAGTTTTAATGTAAGAATGATATACGTATTAGAAGGGAAGGGAGTAACTAGTTTTGTACATACAACTTTTATCTTGTTATAACAAGCATATGAAATTGCGTTAAAGAGCCAACAATTAATTAACAGAATTATTGTAATATAAAATCTCTAAAAAATTAAAAGTACAAGAATTATTATTCTAGCAAACTAGTATTACTGTTGGTTCAATACGTGGAAACAGGCTAATCTGACCATAGCTATATACTCCCAGCTCGAGATTGGTTCGAATAGGTTAGGACACAACATGGGCTCGCTTTGACCAAACTCAATCCGAGTTTTGGTTGAACCAATTCCGAGGAGGGGTGGTGAGCGAGGGTCAGATCATAACATAGATGCAGACTGAACCGAGTTGAATTGAACCGAAATTTATTTATTTTTAAAAGTTAAAACAAAAGAAAGGTACTTATATTACTTAAATCATGGAACTTAATTGATTAAGAAACTTGCTCACAGGTTTATACTTGTATGATAGGGGGTGTATTTTCACTACTTTTTTCTTTGCTCAATCCCTTTAAGACAGGCAAATTGTTCTTCTGCTCTTACTTATACTCTCACATGACGACGATCCAAAGGGTGAAATCAAACTCTCGACATATTCCTTCACTTGTTCGACTTCACCAAAAGATTCGGAATCAAGGCCAAGTAGAGGAGCGCGGCTTAGAGCCTCTCGAGTTGGTTCAATTAGCTCGAATTGGTCCATAGAACGTTGTACCAGACACTTCCCATTGGTCGAAAATTTTATTACACCTCTACGAGTATTCATAGAGAACACATTCTGCCATGAATTCCAGTCACCAAGTTCCTTCAACATCCAAAAATCCGAAACCGATTGATTCATATAATAACAACCTAACCACAAGCACCCTTTCATCTGAAATAAATCAATCTCCACATACTTACCCATCCATTCCAAAAAAGGCTTCTCTTCGACTTCTTCAGTGACCAAATTTAACACGAAAATCCGATTGAGGTCTATGTCTAACCAATAAACATCATCATTGATCACAACCGCAGCCCCATCAAATACAACATTCTTAACCGTTGAAGAATTAATTGCGTTCCATTCACCGGACCTCAATGAGTACACCCAAAACTCGCCCTCCGACGGCCACCCATCTTCCTTTTGAAAACCAACAATCTTGTAATCATCAAGCGCAGACACATAACCAAACCCATAAGCCTTAAAGGGGGAGGCATCATCAAGCCGACGAATCAGGCGACACTGATGCGTGGCCGGGTTCAAAAGAAGGAACCCATCCTTACCGTTTATGGTATAAATATCCATACACACCAAACCATTGCAAGAACCCACTAAATCCATGCAATAGAACCTATCTTCAAAGCACAACGGAATCGATGCTCCGACTCGATTGGTGGATTCGTCATAAGGCAACACGTAAACTTTTGGTTCGTTCTTCTCCGCCCATTCCCTTTTTTCAACGTCGGCATGGATAAATTGGGGTGGGGAGGAGTAGCAATTAAGGTGTAATTTAGCAAATTCAGGGGTGGAAATAGTAGAATGCCATGATTTTGAAACAGATTTAAAGCGAAGTAAAGATTTTACCGGGAGTTTGGGCAAAATATGCGCCAAAATCAGATCTTCAGGTATGAATTTGACTAGGGTTTCAGAGGATTTGTTGTCGTAGCCTTGGGCAATACAATGTTCATCATAATACACACTTCTTAATTTTGTCTTTTTTTAACATCGTTTAAACTTTGACTTCTTAACATCCATCATGAACCGAAAAAAAAAACTAGCCATGACGTATAGGAACTTGCGATGTTTTAAGGGGTGACGCAAATTTGAACAGTGAGTTTTTATGAACTAAAATTGGACGGAAAGAAAAAGAAAGAAATTTTACAACTTTCCTACGTTTGGTTTATAAAGATACACTAGTTTGCATGCTCGTGCCACGCCCGAACTATGTATTTATATTGTTTATACTCGTTTTATAAGAAAAATGTTGGCTTATCTTTGTTCTAATAAATTACCATAATGCTTATTTTCTATAAATTAGCTAATAGTATACTACTCACTCTATGATAATTTATTACCATATCCTAACCAATAATTGTATTTAATTCTATTTTTATGTTCTATCCAATTAATGTACGCCAGGTGTCCTTCTATGAAAGACTTGGTTTCAGGTTTTAATATATAGTATTAGATTAAATTAGATGGGAAATGGAAGGAAATGATCCTTCCTTAAACTGTCATTTCATTTCCCTCTCAAAACGGGCGGAATTGGACGGAAAGCCAATTTACAACATAAAATCACCCACTTTCGTTCCAATTTCTCCAAAATTTTAACAAGTGAACCAAACAAAGGAAACCATAGTTCCCTTCCTTTCTCTTCTTTTTTTTTTCCGTTCCTTTCTCTTCCTTCCAATTCTTTCCGTTCAATTCCTCTCTACAAAACATGCTGTAAGAGTTTTTATGAACTAAAATTTATAACCCTAAACAAAAGTATATTATACTAAAATTTGCATCAGTGGTAAATTTATAATCCAAAAATTAATATGTCTTTCTACTCTCGTCAGTGGTATGATAGCTAAGTCTGTCTTCTACTCTCACATGACGACGATCCAAAGGGTGAAATCAAACTCTCGACATATTCACGTACTTGCTCTATTTTACCACTACAAGAATAGAACTCCATCCTAACTAGAGCGCGCTCCAAAGGCTCACGAGTTGGTTCAACTAACTCGAATTGGTCCATATAATGTTGTACCAGACACTTCCCATTGCTCGACATATATATTCGACCACTACTTCTATCGATAGAGAACACTTTCTCCCATGAATTCCAGTTATCACCAGGTTTCTTCATCATCCAATCCGAAATCGATTAATTATAGTTACTAGTCTTAAAACAACGTAACCACAAGAACCCTTTCATCTGAAATAAATCAGCCCACATATATTCACCCAGCCATTTCATCTCAGGCTTCTTCTCGAATTCTTTTTTTTTGGGAAAAATGTAAGAACTTTCTATTACTCAAAAAGTTATGTACAACCAATTTTTACCACTTAGTCACTAATCAGACTAGATGGCAAATAGAGGCAAACAAAAAATGCAGCAATGTTGCTCCCAACTTACAAAGACCAATTTACTCAAACCAAAATTCTATCAGACAACCATTTCCTATCTCTTGCACTAATACTCTGGATTTTGTGCTTGATTCTGCTCGTCACTTCCTTTTTTATCTGCTCCACTATTGTCTCAGGTCTAATCATAGAGTTTTCGAGCCTGCATATATTTCTCATGCTCCAAATCCTGTAAATCAGGTTGCAGGTAATTGCACCAGCAACAAGATTTTTGAGTTTGGATCCCATTTTTTTTCCTGCAGCACCATATAATGGTTCCAGTCTCTAGCAGCTCCAATTTACACCAGCTCTTTACAATCTCTAGGCACTTTCTGCTGTACTGACACCTAAAGAAAAGGTGTTCATAGCTCTCGGAGCCATCTTGGCACAAAAAACACTGATCTTCTGTGCACACTCCAATTCTCATCAGCTTATCTTTCAGTTGGAGCTTTTGTAACATAGTTAACCAGCATATAAATGCATTCTTGGGAATAATATATCTGTTCCAAATAAATTTTCCCCATACCAGCTTTGTATCAGTTCCTTTTAACCATTTAAAACCCTTAGAAACTCTATATTCACCTGCTGATCCAATCCATTGACCCTCATTGAAGCCTGCCTGCATCTTGTCCTTAATGCTGCAAATTTTCTTCCAACTACTCCAACTAGAATCAATAGGAGGGGAGTACTTCTCCCAGTCACTCCCTTTCAAATAGTATTCATTCACCCATTTCACCCACAAAGAATTAGCCTTCTTATAAATCCAGTCCACATATTTTCCTAGACAAGCTGTATGTCTTCTCGAATTCTTCAGTGACCAAGTTAAAGACCAAAATCCGATTTTCGTCTATGTCTATCAAGTAAAAAGCATCATTGATCACAACCGCAACACCAGTAAACATAGCACCAATCACCGTCGTTGAAGAACTAATTCTCTTCCATTCACCGGACCTCAACGAGTACACGTAAAACATGCCCTTCGACCACTCGTATTCAATTTGCAAAGCAAGAATCTTGTAATCATCAAGCGTAGACGCATAAGCAAACCGAAAAGCCTCAAAGGAGGAGACATCATCAGCAGACAACTCTAGCGACATTGACGGGTGGCCGGGTTCCAAACTATGAACGCATTTCTAGACCAGCTACAGTCTGAACTGGGTATGGTATAAATATAAATACACCAAGCCATTGCAAGAACCCACCAAATCGATCCAATCAAAACTATAATCAAAGTACAACGGAATCGATGCTCCCACTCTATTGGTG
Source organism: Spergularia azorica (assembly GCA_038382645.1). NCBI lineage: Eukaryota > Viridiplantae > Streptophyta > Magnoliopsida > Caryophyllales > Caryophyllaceae > Spergularia > Spergularia azorica. The sequence continues at coordinate 4,601 of JBBYHQ010325889.1, forward strand.
AGTTCGTCATAGGGCAACAAGTAAACTTTATGTCTGTTTTCGTTTTGTTTAAGAATTGGGAGATAGCCTTACGTTCCCTTCGAGTTTCGGCATGGATAAATTGGGGTGGGGAGGGGTAGCAATTAAAGTGTGACTTAGCAAATTCAGGGGTAGAAATAGTATAATGCCATGATTTTGAAACAGATTTGAAGCGAAGTAAAGATTTTACCGGAAGTTTGGGCAAAATATGCGCCAAAATCAGATCTTCAGGGATGAATTTGACTAGGGTTTTAGAGGAATTGTTGTTGAAGCATTCGGCAATACGATCATCGTCATAACACACACTTCCTAATTTTGTGTTTTTTGAACATCGTTGAAACTTTGTCTTCTGAACCATCATGAAAATTTGAAAACCTAGCTAGTACGTACAAGAGTTTGCGATGTTTTGGGGGTGATGCAATTTTTTTTTTTTTTTTTTTTTTTTTACGTAAGGGGTGATGCAAAATTAAATCGTGAGTAATAGCAAATAGTTTAATTGAGCTGGAAAAAATAGAGTAATTATTTAGGAACATTTTGCATTTTTGGATTGAGAGAAAAAAATAGGTTTGAAATCCATTACGTCCTCTAAGGCCCTGCCTAGGATGCAAGTAATGATTTGAGGGGGAATAAATTCATGGGGGATTGATTAGGGGGTAATGATTCCTTGATATGAAAGTTTGGCACACTAAGGCCAAGGTAATGATTAGGGGGTAATATTTACATAGGTTTGGTTAGGGGGTAATCTTTACCAAACAGAGAAAAACTGAATTTGACATTCATTAGAAACATAAGAATCAACTTTTTGGCAAAAAAAAGTCAGAGTAGAATGAGCAGAAGTCCGATTCAAACACATCTTCATATAAATCCATGGAGAAGAAAAAGAACGGAGGGGGGAGAGGAGAGAGATGAAACAAACCAGAGGAAGATGCCTGTTTGGTTGATGAAGATGTGACTCGGCTGCTGCTAAACTCGGCAGGAGATGTGTAGAGGAGAAGCATGAGAAGCTGTGAATGTGTGTCGCATAGAGGAGAAGCAAATGAGGAGAGATAATGAATTTTGGGCCTGAAATAATTTACCGAAATAATTTACCCGGGTAATCATTTCTTGGGGGTTTGGTGCAGTCTAAGCAGGCCCTAGAACCTAAAACTCCCTCCCCCCCCCGCCCAAAAAAAAAAAAGATTACTAAACCCATAATCTTTCCCCTCATAGTAGGCAAGGCCTAAATATATAAAAGTTACCAACGGATTTATTAAGAATAATTTGGTATCGTTTTCGAGGGTTGACATTAGGAAGGATAAGAAAATAAATTGACATGATCGATGAGTTGGAGATCAATTTGCAATTTGCTAATGGTTAAGTAGGCGATAAATAGCTCTTCACAATATAGGTAAAAGAAGAAAAATTCTCCAATAAAGAAAGGCGATTTTCAAGGATATGGTTTCTTCCGGCTCAAGCTTCCATTTTGAAAGCTACTCATATATTCATATGGGCGACCTAGCAACCAATTTAGGGTAAATATCCAAAATTAGACCAATTATGAACTATGATCTACAAAATCAGTAGCATTTCACGGCGAAATTAAAGTAAACATCTGAGGGTTGTCTCCGTCGTTCCAGCGTTCCAGGATTGGACAAGGGATCAGTGTAGTATCCGTGTCATATCAGGCCAATGCAAGATACGACCCTAAAGGAAAAAGAGTAAAAAGACTATTTGTATATGTATATCCCTCCATTTTTTTTTATCACATGTTCCACCATATAAAGCGAAAAAAAAAAAAACCTTGTTTATGTTCGGATACCATTGATCTAGACGTGATAGACCAGTTTATAAATATTGTTTTTTTTGTTGTGGTTACATTCTGTTACAATAATAACAATATTGTAACACATCACATTGGAAGATCAGACTTGGCTAAAATGTGGAGCAAGTACAAAGCAGTTTGCGGCGTTCTTAAAAGCATTAAACAAACCTCAATCCCTTTCTTAAAGTAACCATAATTCACCAAAGCAAATTGATTTTGGGAACTCCAACTCCGAACCCATCAGCCATTCTCTTAGTTTCCGGAGCTAGACACGCTGCTGGCTTTCTGTTTGAAGGTGTCGTAGAAAATAAGCGACGAGAAAGACGACAACAGTGATCTGACTTGCCCCCCAAAGAGGGTATTGCCCTGTTTCTCATCCATCAATTGGGCAACATACATATGCTTAAACATGTACAAACATATATTATCTGAGATTCTGAGTTAGTCTTGGTCGGAAATTAAAGCTCATGCAATGCACAACTCTTGGTCATTTGAAACAATTACATTTTCAAATTAGCTAATGATCGAAGTAAGTACATATTATAATATTGGTTTTGCAGAAATCAAGGGCAAATGAAACAATCATACTCACAAGTTTGTGAGGGTCCAAATGGTGAAATCAAACTCTCGGCATATTCCCTTACTTGTACTATTTCACTAGCATCTTCGGAATCAATGTCAACTAGAGCGCGCTCTAAAGCCTCGCGAGTTGGTTCAACTAGCTCGAATTGGTCCATATAACGTTGTACCAGACACTTGCCATTGCTCGACAAATAAATCAGGCTAAACTGAGTATATATATTAATAATGAACAATTTCTGCCATGAATTCCAGTCATTAGGTTCATTCAACATCCAAAACTCCGTAATCGAATCATAGTCATTACAACAGCTTAGCCACAAGCACCCTTTCATCCGAAATAAATCAACATTCCAATACTTACTCAGCCAATTCATCTCAGGCTTCCTCTCAAATTGTTCACTGACCTAATTAAACACGAAAATCAGATCCAATAAAAATCATCATTGATCGCAACAGCGGCCCCATTCAACTTGTGATAACACATCAACGACATCGAAGTGCTAATTCTCCTCCATTCACCGGAATTCAATGAGTACACATTAAGTTCTATCGTCTTCGAGCTCGAGGAGTATCTGTTTTTTAATCAAAAAACAATCTTGTAATCATCCAGCTTAGACGAATAACCAAACCCATAAGCATCATCAATAAGACCATAATTACGTCCACCGGGCATACCAATCTCGCGATGCTGCAGCGTTGCCGGGTTCCAAACAACAAAAGCATCAGAACAGAACTTGTTGTATGTTGTATAAATACACACCAAACCATTGCAAGAACCCACTAACTTCACACACACATCATTATAATTAATAAAGTCCAGCGGAACCGATGCATGGATTCTATTGGTGGGTTCGTCATAGGGCAACAAGTAGGTTTGAAATCTGTCAACGTAGATAAATTGGGGTGGAGAGGAGTAGCAATTAAGGTGGTATTTAGCAAATTCAGGGGTGGAAATAGTAGAATGCCATGATTTCAAAACAGATTTGAAGCGAAGTAAAGATTTTACCCGGAGTTTTGGCAGAATATGCGAAAAATCAGATCTTCAGGTATGAATCTGACTAGGGTTTTAAAGGGCTTGTTGTTGAAGCTTTCGGTAGTGATGGTACCATGATTATCAGAATACCCACTTCTTATCTTTTTCTCCTTCGGAACCTCCGTAAAATACTCTTTTCTTCTCCGTAATAATGATTCCATCGAAAGGAGGGGAAAGGGGGGGTTCAAACAACTGTTGAAGTAAAAATCTATCTATTAGAGTAACTTGAAGTCCAAGTTATGGGGGTGATGCAAAATGTAACCGAGTTATAATGTTTAGCTTGGAGTTGAATTGAACCACAATTTTTGGTAACCCTAAAACTTAAACAAGAGAAAGTTACTATTGCAGAAATTAAAAAAACTATTTTGGTACAGTTGTCCGCATTCATTTTCTATGTATATGTCGGGACACATCTCGGGTTCGATTATGGAGTATTTCGGAGAATTTCGGGTTAAGGAATATTATGTGTTTAGGCATACGATATATAGTAGAATATGTGTTTAGGAATATATTATGTGATAGTTTTCGTAAGGGTCAAGTCATTGTAATAGTATAAATAGGGGTCTACCCCAAGGTCATTGTAAGAGAGTCATTACAAGTTATATCGAGTTTATAAGATCCCCAAATATTGTGTGTTATAAATCTATTAGGTCAATCTCCGAGTGCTAAATTGAAGTCTTTGTCTTTCTAATACACTAATCCAAACTGATTACAATTTTAAGATATGTTACGATTGTTACCCATTAGAATGCACCACTATATATCCTCCTTTGAAACACATGCCTAAATTCAGTGTTCTTCTGCCTGACTTCTTCCACTCTCACAGTCACGGTAATCATCATTTTCACAAGCCTGAAAATTTTGAACAACTCGGCTAATACAAGACCTCGATTCACACTCAGCTCGCTTACACCCCGATCCGAATCGCTATCAAGTACAAAACTAAATTAATTAAGTTATCAATGAAGGCATGAAGCATCTAGTAATTTACACTTTTCAAACTCGAGTAATATAATGATTTTCACGCTCCTAGGATTGAATGCTATCGGCGTACACGCACTCTCGGACGATCTAAAATGAGAAATGAGACTGTCAACATACTCCGTTTGCTTGTGATCTGTATTATATTAGAAGTATTCAAGTATTAACACCAACAACCAAGTAGTTCTATAACTAGCTCCTTGGTTAAACTAGCTTGACTTGTCCTGAAGCTTTAATTAACCAAACACTTACCACTCCACAAGAAACATACATCACCCCTAAGATCACTAAACAGATCGAACAGGTTCGCTACCATGTTGGCATGTTCCTTCACATCCAAATACCCGAAACTAGATACTCGGGTTCTCAATGAATACCATACCATGTATGATGTATGTAAGTAACGACAAGTACCCCTTACATCTGAAAAATATCAACCAGCAAGTACTCTGTGTTCACTCTCCAACCATTCTGTCCCTGTTTTTTCCCACCAATTCTTCGGTCACAAAAGAAAAACCCGAAAATTAGAATCGTCTTGTCTAGTAACACTCATCCTTAGTCACAAACGTGTCCTCAAACAGTATCACATACAGTGCAGCATTATCTCTCTTTAGAATACCAATTCTCTTAATTTTACTGCAACTCACTGAGTACACAAAAGTAAACAAAATCATCATTCCTTCACATCGACATCAGCAATATGACTGTCAAAATCGAAGTCCAATATGTACGAAGAAGCTAAAGTTCACATTCCAATTTGTGAAGAAGCCAGTAATATGTCCACCCAGACACCCAGTAGTACACTAGTACGTATAAATCAGCTACAAAGTGCGTCAAAGCCGACACCTTACCAAGAAAATCATTCTAATATAATCTCTGTAAATTGATGAAAAGTAAAGAGTACGCGGCATAGGTTTTTCTGCTTCATGCAATCAAAACAAGGTGAAAACAAACATCCATTAAGCCTGATCGTCCTAACAAAAGCCAGTAATACTAAAAAAAAAAAAAAAAAAGACTATTGACCCTACATTCCAAAGTCTAAAAAAGAACAAACAAGCTAAAGTTTTCAGTAAAGCATCGAACTTACAAGCGTTTCAGACCCGCAGTTTTAATTTTAGGGCAAGTTACCTTCGTTAGTATAGTCACGCTCGGACTCTTCACCCTCGGAGGAAGCAGAGTCTTCACTTATTCTCAGAGGAGACCGACAATCCAAAAGGCCAAATGAGACTCTCGACATGCTCCCTTGCGTGTTCTATTATATCAAAACGAGTATTTATGCCAACCAAGGAATGCTTGAGAGCCTCACGGGTTAGTTCAACTAGCTTGTAATGGCCCGAATCTTTTACCAAACACTTACCAATGCTTGAAAAATAGAAATGACCTCTAAGATTACGGAAAGAGAACAGTTTCTGCCACGATTTCCAGTCATCATGTTCCTTCAATATCCAAAAATCCGAAACATAATCAGCACGATCTGTACCAAGTCCCTTACATTTACCATTCTTAAGACCATGGTACAATAAGCAACCTTTCATTTGAAACACATCAATCTGCAAGTACTTGTCCCAGCGTTTGATTGGTGGCTTTTTCACCAATTCTTCAGTGACCAAGTTAAACACAAAGATCGGATCATCAATCCAGTGAAAATCATCATTAATCACAACCGCGGCCCCATCCAGATCACCACCGTGCTCTATTGAAGTACTAATTCTCGTCCATTTACTAGTGCGTAATGAGTACACATAAAGATAAGCAAATCTATCATCAACATTATCACCCTCGTCTTCATAGAGGGCAACTTGCACTTCTCTATGAAAACCAACAATCTTGTAATCATCGAGCGTAGACACATAACCAAACCCATAACCCTCAAACTGGCACAGATAATCAGGCAAATCAACAATACGATGCTGGCGTGTGGCCGGGTTCCAAACAATGTACGCACCATAATTATTAACCAAATCCGGGACATAAAGACACACCAAACCATTGCAAGAACCCACTAACTTCATCGATGAACAATCATATTCAAAATCCAATGAGATTGGTTCTTTTACAGTATTAGTAAGTTCATCATAGGGTAACGATAACACCTTTTCGCCATTTTCATCAAAGATGATAACTTGGGGAGGCGGACAGTAGCAATTGAACTGGGATTTAGCAAATTCAGGAGTAGAAATAGTAGAATGCCATAATTTTGAAACTGATTTAAAGCGAAGTAAAGGTTTTACCGGAAGTTTGGGAAGAATATGCGCCAAAATAAGATCTTCAGGGATGAATCTGACAAAGGTTTGATCATGGGTTTTCGAGTAATCAGAAATAACATGATCATCATACCAATTTTCTGATTTTGCCTTCTTTCTAACCTCCATGATTATAATTTTGGAAATGAATCTAGAGATGGGTAAACTTTTTTGGAGAGAGAGAGGAATGCTGAACTGAATAACTGAATAACCTAGTACGAAAGCAGGAAGTTTAATTTGAGGGTGATTAGGGTGTAAACGAGCTGATCTGAGCCCGAGCTTTGAGCTTGAAATGAGGTCGATCAAGTTTAACAATTTCAACTTCAATCGGATATTTTGATTTGTAGTGACTATTACAATTTCAAAATTAAGGGACTATGGGAAATAATAACGAAACTATCATACTCACAAGCCTATCTATGTCGATGAGCTAAAGGGTGAAATTAAACTCTCGACATATTCTGTTGCTTGTAGTTTACCAAAATCAGAATCCGCGGTGCCTTCTAGAGCGCGCTCTAAAGCCTCTTGAGTTGGTTCACCAGCTTCAACTGCCCCAAACAATCTTTCACCATACACTTCCCATTGCTCGACAAATAAATCAGACCACTCCTAGTATTGATAGTGAACAGTTTCTGCCATGAATTCCAATCATTAGGTTCTTTCAACATCCAAACATCCGAAACCGAATCATTAGAAATACTACAACAGCGTAGCCACAAGCACCCTTTCATCTGAAATAAATCAGCAGTCAAATACTCACTCAGCCAATTAATCTCAGGCTTCCTCTCAAGTTGTTCAGTGACCAAGTTAAACACGAAAATCTGATCATCGTATTCTACGTCTATCCAATAAAAATCATCATTGATCACAACGGCTGCCCCATCCAACTCACGATAACCCATCAACATCGAAGTGCTAAATCTCCTCCATTCACCTGAATTCAATGAGTACACATGAAGTGCTAAATCGAGCTCTTGGTGACAAACAATCTTGTAATCATCCAGCTTAGACGAATATCCAAACCCATAAGCATCAAAATCGTCGTCGTATCCACGACTAGCAGGCATACCAATCTTGCCATGCTGCCGCGTTGCCGGGTTCCAAACAACAAACGCATCAGGATAGGACTTGTTGTTTGTGGTATAAATACACACCAAACCATTGCAAGAACCCAATAACGTCACACACACATCATTATCATTATAATTAATAAAGTCGAGCGGAATCGATGCGTGCATTCTATTGGTGGGTTCGTCATAGGGCAACAAGTACACTCTTTGCCGAGTTTCTTCATTAAAAACGAGGGATTTTCGTTCGGTCTTAATTTCGTCAACGTAGATAAATTGAGGTGGGGAGGAGTAGCAATTAAGGTGGTATTTAGCAAAATCAGGGGTGGAAATAGTAGAATGCCATGATTTCGCAACAGATTTGAAGCGAAGTAAAGATTTTACCCGGAGTTTTGGCAGAATATGAGCCAAAATCAGATCTTCAGGTATGAATCTGACTAGGGTTTTAAAGGGCTTGTTGTTGAAGCTTTCAGAACCATGACAATCATAATCCCTACTTCTTATCTTTGTCTCCTTCGGAACCTCCGCGAAATATTCACTTTTTCTCCATGATGATTCCATCGGAGGGGATCAAACAATAATTGTTGAAATAACTTGAAATTGAAATTTTGGGGTTGATGCCAAATTCAACCGAGAAATGTATAGCTTGAAGTTGAATTGAGCCGCACGCAATTTTCTATGTATGTGTATATAGAACGGGATTGTTGAAAGATCGTCTTTTATAAGACTTCCCACAATTATTATTTTTTTGATTTTGGGAAAAATCAGTGCTTATACCATGCTCCAAGGACCATATATTAAAAAATGAAAAATCATTTTATCACCATGCTCCTTGTGCTCCTTGGAGCATGATATAATTTGCTGGGAAAAATGCCGCAGCAGCTACTCTTGGGTCATGCACACTAGGGAAACCCACACTCTGTGACCCTCACTGGCAAAGGGCCGCAAGATGGTCAGCTAATAACCGAAGTTCACTGACTCGAATTTGGGTATTCATAATTGAGTGAATTTAACACATGATAAATTGTTAGAAATATTGTAGATTCAAATGAACGTGTCTCAAGTGCGACGATACACATAATTTTAGAAAAGGGGGTGATTTGGGTTCCTTTCTCAATCTCACATTGGTTTTACTCGCAAATTTTCTAGGTAATTGGTATTGTGACCTAATAATAAAAGACTTTGTAGTAATACACAGATCCGGACATAGATAAATTGGGGTGGAAAGGAGTAGAAATTAAAGTGTGATCTAGCAAAATCAGGGGTGGAAATAGTAGAATTCCGTATTTTTCAAATTGCTTTAATCGAAGTAAAGATTTTACCGGGAGTTTGGGCAACATATGCGCCAAAATTGTATCTTCAGGGATAAATCTTCCTATCTTTGTCTTCTTCGCAAACTCCGCGTAATTTCCCATCGAAGGGGAAAGAAATCGATTGAAGTAAAAACTAGTACAGTACATAGGAAATGAAGTTTTAATACAGCCGTAAACAAGACAAAGTTACTAACCGGAAACTATTAGGAAACTTTCTTTTACGAGACTTTGTGTATCCATAATTGATTCAATTTAACTCATAATTTCCTCAAAAACAATGAAGAGTCAAATTAAGTGAGTCTCCCAAAATGTGATGATATATAACACATATAATTAAAAAAAAAAAATAGCGGTGTTTGATGGGTTCCTTTTGCAATTTCACAGTGGTTGTACTCTGATCTACTCGGTAACTTGTTAGGTAATTTGTGATGCAACTTAACCAGTACGTAATAAACAAATCCGAAGAGATCACAAATCCTAATTAGCTAACGAATCAAGTATTGGTCTAAGTGATTAAGTGCAAATAATGTAACAAAGAAAATAAGAGAACGTATAAACTGTACTCAATTTCGGAGACCAATAGACCAAACACCAGGTACCTTTGAACACGGAACACCCATCAAACAATCAAAGGTATGTACCTAAGGAAGAAAGTCCGTAGAAGGGGCTTCAAGCAGTGGAACTCGGCACAATGTCATCCGGCCACCAGGGCATCTAGCAAGCTAAGCCTGAATGCCTCAACAAAATTACATGTTTAAGATTCACTTTTTAGACTTAGGTAGTGATTTTTAAGCTCCCAATGTGTGTTGACAAAACCGAGTTGAATTTGAAAACCTAAAACGAGACATAGTTCCCTGACGCTAAAATTAAGGAACTATGATTTTTTAGCGAAAATGTTTTTAATTCGAAACGATTATTGTAATTTCAAAATTTGCTAATGTACTACTTATTATTGATTTTGCAGAAATTAAGGGGAAATGAATATCAATGATGAAACTATGAGTATCATACTGACAAGTCTATAATAATGAAACTAACATACTCACAACAGTCACAATTCTATGACGACGATCCAAAGGGTGAAATCAAACTCGCGACATATTCACATGCTTGTTCTATTCTACCAGAATAAGAATAAGAATAATTAATGCCTAGTATATCATAAGCGCGCTCTAAATCATCGCGAGTTGGTTCAACTAGCTTAAAATGGCCCATAATATCTGTTATAAATTAAGTAGGGGAATAATGGCGTAATCAAGGTTTCCAGGCGCGAATGTCGCTATCCTAAAGACTTATTTCGCCCCTAGT
>JBBYHQ010325900.1:0-14942 GCA_038382645.1 Spergularia azorica
GGTGGGCACTCCAAATCTTCAAACTTTATATCTAATTTATCATCATAAACTGATATAACATGGTTTTGTGTAATTGGGTCTTTGCGAAAACAGATAATCTTACCAGAACTTGTAGCTTCTGAGTGAAGATTGCAAATGTTGATGAAGGATGATGATTGCATCAAATTGCGCCATCTTTTGCATACGCATTTGAATTTGCAAATGGATTTTACGGGCAATCTCGCCAGAATTTCGATCTCAATTTCATCTGGTAACATTTCTTTTTCCTTGTGAATTGGGAATGAATCACAAGGTGAGTTTTATATTGGTCTTTTTATAGGGAGTTTTCCCAGGTAAATCACCTTTCAACTAATAGGTCGGATGAGAGTTGGTACACGAGTCATTGTTAAAAGACGATTGGATTGAGTTACCGTTAAACATGGTATGTCACAACACCGTGGACGACCGCTTTAGCCTATACCAACATATACTGTGGTAATTTTAGCCTTCGGAGGCCATTCACAATAAATCGATGTTGGATATGAATAAATCGAGTTAATGATCCGATTCATGATGAAGATCGTTTTTAGAGTTTACTATTGCTTTATCTTTAAAGTTATTTTGGTAACTCGCAAAAAGTACATTTAGATGCAACATACTAGTGTTAGTAAGTCAAGTTTTGTCATGAGTCAACAATACGTGTTTTGATTCACGGTGCTAATTATACACATCCATAAAATTGCGACACTCGGCCATACTTCGGTTTGGTTAATTTACCTCCTTCGGTCATGTTTTTTTTTACTGTTGGACAATGCCACTGAGAGTTTAAGAGAGACTTCAAAAGATATATACGCGTACACACTCATGAAAGGTATTTGAATTCAAGTTGTGAAACATAGATATATACCACCGAATATATGCATGAAATCAATCTCAGGAGTACATTAAAGCTGATATAGCTTGATTTGAGAGTCATAGTACATTTGATTTTAGCAAGGCAGACCGCCAGAAACACCAGAAGTACTCTTCTTGCACGTTTTACTAGCACCCGTCACATTACATTCTTGTAAACAGGGAACCCTGCGACGACCATAAAGATTATTAGCTCTTGTTGTAAACTTGTAATACACTAAAAGACATGTGCGACTCAACTACAACGCCGTTCTAAAATAATTTCATGTATGGATCAAATTGGACAAATTATAACTTATTTTAAATATATCAGATCGAGTTGACAATTACTCAATTGACCCCAACAAGTAGACTCGATTTATTGTATGAGATTGGATTTAACTGTACCTTGATTGTGTGTTCAAATGAATCGTAATTTCTGGAGACAAGATCGAACAAGTGAAGTAGTAGCATTTTTAAGAGACCGGTGGTTTGTCGCCCGTGGCACACTCGGACATGATGAAACATCCCTAGTCGATGGGCGCGGGAAATGATGACGATAATCAAATCTGAAGGCAGCGTTATCAGGCTCATAGCAGAACCCTTCCTGTTTCAACCAACTTGGAAGCATTTCCTATATTAACCCAAAAATTAAAACGGCCTCACGTTAGGGGAAGATGTTATTGACCCAGGTGCGTGGTCCTAGCTAGTAGAAGGACCACCCACCTAGCTAGTTTGACGTTCTAAGTTATAACCGACTTTTATCCGTCGTTCTTTCACAAAAAGAAAAAGAGAATTTGGAACAGCTTGATGAGTTAAGGTTTTACCGTCTTGAAAACCTTGGGGCTACTTCCATTCAAAGATCTCTCTACCGTACTCAAAAAAGGCCTCCATCCAAATCTGCAAAAGGTTTTCTTTTTAGTATCGAGTTTTATATGCTTGCAAGATAATAAATCAACTGATCCACGCCCCTCTGATTTATGACATGTAAGACACAATCTAAAGGGGCGTGAATCACCCGGATGGCCGGATTCATGCCGTGGCATTATTATTACTCATATTATAGCATGAGCTAGCAAACAAACTTGAGTGTAGGAGAATCATAAGCATCTACAGCTTCGACAGGAAATCCAGCATCCTGAATGAGTGATGCAATTCCCAGAGTTATATCCTGTGCGTACATCACCAAGTTATAACATATACATTCACATTTCCAATTTTAAAAAACTTCACCAAGAAGCTGGCTAACTCTTTACATACGTACACTGATTGGTATGTAAGTCATCTGAGAAACTGCTACAAGCTTGTCACCAATGGTACCGAATATCTCGAGAAACTTCACCGTCTCCTCCATCTCAAACAATCTATCGTCGTTGGCAGACAAGGAACGTATCTGATCTAATAGATATTGGTGCATCTCCATTATGACATTGCAGCCGCGGCCAGCACCTTGAGACGACAGTATACGATCGTAGGCTACCATGAGCAAAGCGGCAACCTCGACCACCTTTCCTTGTTTTACAAACTTGAAGAATTCACGCTTGATTTCTTCTGTTGACGATTTCTTTACAAGCAACTCCAAAATGTTTATATTACGGCACTTGATACATACAAAATATATAGAATATGATCACAAGTTAATAACATACACTAGTAACAACATTAACATATTAAAGTGCAAATAAATGAATTAGATAAAGATGAGTAACATACCCTAAAACTAAAAAGTGTAGTAATAAGCTTTATTGCTGATTTCCTTATGAAATACTTTGACTCCCAATAACGAGAGCTGCAAAATAAAAGTGCCCAAATCATTAACGAAGCGAATAAGTTTTGGGAAAGATCGTCCAGAAGGGAGTTACAAAAAGACGTCCATTGAAATATTGAATTCTCAACACGTTCTACTGTTGGAGATGGTTATCCACAAGCTAGAACTAAAGAGCATCGGCGGACCACGACTTGGTGAAGTCGGGCCGCACACGAAGAAGAAAAAAGGGAACGAGCAGAAGCAAGGCCGCGGACGGCGGTGGGAAGCTCGGCGGACGGCTCCATTGGGCTCAGCGGACCGCCGAGTGATGTCGGCGGTTCCGAACACGTTTTCCTAAACCCTTCTCGTGTTGTTGTTTCTTTAGGGGACTGTATATAAGTCCTTGGCTCTCATACCTTAGACACAAAAAAATAGACAAGAGTCCGATAAATTCCCAAGGTGTCAAAGTGAGATCCCTTTGAGCTTAGATCGTGCGTACGGGGCTTGTTATACCAACCGGATTTCTTCAGTGCAGAGGAGGTTCGGTGTTGTGTAACCTGGAGGGAGAACGCCAAGAGGAACTTGCACCGTGGCTCGGCGAAATCGTCTTTTAAGTACAGAGGCCTTAAAACCTCGGCACAGCGAAATCGTCTTTAAGTACAGAGGCCTTAAAACCTCGGCACAACAATTTCGCTATTCGATTCGATTGTCAGATAAGTCAGATTAACTCCTTTATTTCCAACATCTACTACACCATAAGGACGATTTTACCCAAAACTTTAATTTGTTCGTTAACAAAGATATATACGTACCTGATATTTTGCAGTGAAACATTGAGGGGCAGTGCATCTTTCAAAACCATGGGGGAGTTATCAACGTCGCTTCGTAAATTCGGATCATGTCCGGCATCAAGGAGTAATGCAGTTACTCTAGGATTACCGAATCTAGCTGCCGTATGCAAGAAGCTATGTCCATTGTAAGACAAAAGAGAATCAGCATTCAACACTTGACTAGTTATTTCTCCAGACAGAATCGCAGCAGCACAATTTCTAGGGTCAGATCAGAGCTAGAAGTGGCACATCGTAACGATAATATTAAGAATTCGTCATCGACTTCCTCATGCACGACAAGGCTATTAACCAAACGTACAAATTCATGCTTATCGTCCCGTTCCAAGACAGGTTGCACGAACTCGAGAACATTAGTAACAACATCATCATCATTCCGAAGAACTAATGACGCGGCGGGAGGCTGCCAGAAAAAAACACCGGATTAACACGTGCAAATACTCTTTCTGTTTCATTAGGTTTTTTACGTTTCGTTTGAATTTATCTGATGTGATTCAATTGAAACGTAAAGTTTTTTTAGCAAATTAAGCAATTGTCAAACCTGATTCATTTCAATGAGTAAAATAGATAGAGTTGACGCAAACGAACGACACTCGTCTTCTGGGGTTCAATTCGTTGCTGCAAAAGTTTAAATTTTCTAGGGTTATAATTAGAATTATGCAATTCTAGTACAAAGCCAGGACACTACCCAAACTTAATCAAAATAATTGAACAAATAATCAACCAATTCAATTATAATGAACAGAAATCAGGAAAATTGATCAAAACAACGGTCTAATTATACAACAAAAGCGATTTAACATTTACCTATTTCAATGAAATTATTCTATGCAAATGGATTTTGATGTTGTCTCAAACCCAAATTGAGATTATTACGGGTACCATTTTGTGTGTGTATGTGTCAAACGGGCGTGTCCCACGTCGTCACAAACTCGAAATGTGATTTGGATCTTGGAGTCGGAGGTCAATTAATTAATTAATTAAACCTCTAACGAATTGGTTAAATGACGAGAGTACTTATCACTCAGACGAATCAATTATGGGGGTTAAATCTGTCCATGTTAATAGACTTTTTTTTAAAGGAGTCAATGTTAATAGACTTATACCACCTCAAATGAACTAGTTGTAGTTGAATAATGGAGAGGATTTTTTTTTTTTTTGACGTAAATAATAGACAGGATTTAGGGGAAGCTAATGTGGTGAATCCGTAGTTTGTTTTGTTTTTGTAAACAAAAATTTAGTATTGCTTCTTAATCGTTTCTTCAAGACTACTCAAACCTCGAAATTAGCTATTTGTACCATACCGTGTGATATAGTCCAAAACAAGTTTAGAAACGTTGTGGTTCGGTTTAGCTACATCACACATCCATTAAACTATGACCCTTCGACCAATATACTCTGGGTTTGGCCAACCTTCTTTCTCGGTTCACCTCTAAACCCTTAACCGAAATAATTTGGGCTTAGTTATCCACTTATCCCCATAAACCGGCTCAACACTTTGATCGGTTTTTTGTTTCAATCAATTCCAGTTTCGATTTCGGTTCGCTTTCATGAGCAAATCAACATTTGTGGTAAAGCTACTCACCTTTAGTAGATGGGTGTTTCGGTTCCGGTTTCGATTCTCACTTGACATTCTTTTGCACAACCCGTCCATTTTATGCCAACATAAATGCCTCGCTAAGCCCGTCACTCGTCCTTTTCCCGCCATTCTCCTCATACCAACTCTCTCTCTTTCTCTCTCTCACAACAAACTTAGCTTCCTCTATACGCTTAACCACAGTTCAACAATGGCGTCCGTAGAACAAGCGATCGTAACTTCATCGCCACCGCTAGATGAAGCTCAGGAAGCCGAATCTCAGCTCTCTGCCGTCATTTACGGTATAATCTCTCTCCAATTTTCGTTTTTTAAGCTCTATAATTCCAATTTCCATGTGACATTTTATCGCCTGCTGAATTTTTATGCTTAATTCACTTCATATATCTCTGCAAATTCGTCAATCGTGTTTCAATTTTCGTTCCAATTTTGTTATAATTGCATTTATTGCTGATGAAATTTGTCGAAATTAGGTCATTTTTGTGCGAAATCTGTTTCAAGTGGATGATAATTTTTCGAATTTAGGCGTATTCATCCGATTATTTTGAAAATTAGGGTTTCGGTTTCAGAATTTGTTACGCTTGAGATTTCGTTGTAGAAATTAATTTACGCCTTCCGATTCTCCGGAATTGCAATAATTTAATTGAAAATTTCTCTGTTCAAAATTGTACTGTGTTAAATCGTGATGCGTAATGTAGAAGTTTCTCACTCAACTGGAAATGTTGCTGTTCTCTGATGTGAAAAGAAGCTTGTCCTAGACTGTGAAGTTATCGTTTCGAGTCAGGATGATGTTCTATTTCCGGCAATGGACGGAGTTTTAGGATCTTAGAGTAGAATTACTCATCTAGAACTTATTAGATTTGATGAAATCACACCAAATATTGTAGGCCGTAGTTTTCAGCCAAATTTCGTCATTGGATGATCTTAAAGGCTTATGGTAAAGGTTTTTATAAACCGCTTTTTGGTTCGATTTTGGTGGCAACAGATCTTTCTCAGAAGGCTCATGGAGCAATGGAAGACCTGTTGAAGATGGTCAAGTCAGTCTACTCGGCTCAAACATTTCTCAAACATCAACTGCATTTCTGGCAATCAGTTTCTCCTGTATTGATGTTTGATTACTCTGATTGTGCAGTGAAATTGAGGTACAGTCTGCAGAGGTTACAGAAGAGATGGAGAAGTGCAAGGAATCGGCCCTGGAGAGGAGGAAGGCAATTCAGGAAGAGAAAGAACGTTTTCAGAAAGCTGCTTTCACTGTTCTTAATGTGCTGAATCCTGAAGTGGGCAAAGAGGATGAGCAGTAAGATCCCTATCAATACCACTTAATATCTCGTCGATTGTTGTGTGCTTGTGAGTTTGTAAGCGATAATTTCTTGGTTGATGTTGTTCTCTGAATAAGAAGATTTACTATTTGTTCGATAACTCAGCAGTATGAGACTATTAGTCTAAAATCATGAGCAGAAATCGTCATTGTTCACAGACCTAGTAGTAAAGATTCTGATAGCTTTCAGGGTTCCTTTTTCTTGGGGTAGTTCCAGGGCTGTTCAATGATATGGTAGATGCTCTGGTTTGTGCTTTTCGACAACAGCAGTAATGTATCAAGCAAACTTGTTTCCCTTGTGAGTTCATAGTCCTTACAGCTGTTTTCTCCATATTTGACAGGATGTACCTGGAAGATGGCCGCGAGTATTGATGAGTTTTCGTCTTGGATGAATGAAACATAGTGCGGATGCTGTGACTGTGGGAAAGTTACTGATGCAATACTGACTACTGAGGGAGACTAAAGCCTGGGATCAGTTACTGCAATCATTTTAATTGTTAGCTAAAGCAAAGTGAATTTTTGTAGTCAATTAGTCATGTTGTATATGATTGCAACGAATCTAGGTAGTTTTCATGTCATGTCTTCTGAAACTAAGCCAGCCAGTAATTTAAAATCTCTTTCCTGAACACGAAAGAGGCATCGTGTTTCCTTCACTAAGAAGTTTGTGAGCTTGCATTCTTTCCTTCTTGAACTGCGTAGTTACAAGCAGAATATCTGCGTGCTGGCCTGGGTACGCATTTTGCTCTTAGCAGAAATTTGCAGACGTGTTTAAAGTCTGTTCAATATCTCATGCTCTTCGTAAAGCTCTGTTACTTAACAGGGTCAGGCGCGGATAAAACTGTCGACTTCACTTTCTAAATCAAATAGTGTATCATTCTTAATCACGAAAGTTTCAGACTAAGATAATCGTCGGTCTTCAATCAGCCAATGGCATCTTTGCTGCTCTGGCGCTGTGAAAAAACATCATTTCCCACATTCAACAAAAATGCAAAATCTTAGAAATGAACGAAGTAATACCAGAAATACAGCCTTCGAAGAAAACTTTGGATTCCATTATTCAGTCTGAAAGTGTACACCAAATCCGGTACTCGATCAACTTTACACCATAGTGAGAACTGAACAGCCAGGAACAACAACTACAGATGCGTCATATATACAGGCCCAAAACTTCACATACAAGACTCAAGTATACAAGACTTGTGACCAGTAGCGAAAGTGGTCACGAGGCATCATGCTTCCTTCCCTTCAAAATTGTGAACTTGCATTCTTTCCTTCTTGAACTGCGTAATTACGAGCAGAATATCTGCCTGCTAAGTGCTGAGTGCGCATTTTGCTCTTAGCAACAAATTGCAAATGGGTTTAAAGTCTGTTTGATATCTCATGTGCTTCGTAGAGCTCTGTCACTTACTCTTTTAACAAGGTCAGGCGCAGATCAATCTGTCTACTTCACTCTTTTATTTAAACATTGTAACTCTCAATAAGTTCTCGACAAAGATAGTCGTCGTTCTTCAATCATCAGATGACCTCCGGCAAAACACAGAGCATCAAGGTCATATCAGCCAATGGCATCTTTGCTCTTGGCCTCTGGGGCTGTGAGAAAACATCATCTGCCACTTTCAACAAAAATGCAGAAACTTCAAAATGAACAGCCTTGGAAGAAAACTTTGGATTCCATTATTCACAGTCTGAATGTGTATACCAGACTCTGGTACTCTTACAACTTTACATCATAGTGACAACTGAAAAGGCGGGTACAAGCACCACATATGCGTCATATATACAGGCACAACAGGTGGCTGACATGCAGATATGCATCGGCAAATTGAGTTACTCCAGCGGCCAAGCGTAGTATTTACATGTACTGTGCCAACCACTGTTTGCACATGTCTAGGACCGGCAGTGCATTTGCATGTAAAGCCTGTAAAACCAAAATACACACATTTAGTTGCTATAATTCTTTGCAAAACAGGGCATGTCAACAACGAAATCAGACATGTTTTCTATGATACAGCTGATGTACTCAGGTTTTGAAATTCAGATAACACACTAAAACTAGAATAGAAATGGCTTAGAAATCACACCCTATTGCACAGCAGGTTTCACAGAAGTCTCTTAGCATACAATGACAAAAAAAAAATCTCTTTCAAGTATAAGCATCTACAGTATCCACATCCGTCATTTTTTTGAAAAGAGATTTTCTGTATATCTATAACAAGACGGGGCGCTTCAAATTGATAAAAGGAAAATGACAGTATCAACAGAAGTAGTTGATGATGCCTTGCTTTCTAATTAGCCGAAATAGAAGCCAACATGCTAGTCGTAAAAGGCCCCTCATAACATCTTCATAAGGCAATACCCAGATTTCATTGAAGCAAATTCTACTCTCACAGGGGCACTCAGATTGTTCCCAGTAAAACCAACTCCAATATTGGTAATGTGGCAAGATGTACACATTAGGATTCTCAACCTTCATTCAATATAGATATCATATAATCCCCATTTGAGGATAAATTAAAAAAATAATGTGCCGGTCCTGTATAAATTTCCACGACTGACTACGATGATAGCAAGATATGATTTACGAATGAGCTACTTAGATTCTACCATAAGTAATTCCATGAAAATCGAAATGTCAGAGAATGCCTTGCACAGACGGTTTGGCACATTCAAGTCTTAAAAGTATATTCTGAGCTCCAGAAAAATCGAACCTGATGCGCCACGTATTGAACATCAGCCACACTTCCACTTCTGGAGGCAATTTGGAAAGCACTTTTGAGTCGACCACAAACAACACAAGCCAACACCTTCCTGCATTGACAGATACATGAATCTTAAGATATAGGATGATAACATAGCCTAATACAAAAGTAAATCTTACGAGCAAAAGCATAGCCTATCCAGTGGTTTGTAGAATAACAAAAAAAAAGTAAAACAGAGGCACAACATCAACCTAGCAAAGGGGGGTCCTCACTACAATGAGTAAAGATTGTCCAATTTGGAGCTTCTACAGGAAAAGCATATATGCATAATAGTGTAATAGATGACATAGGCTAGGATAGAAACTTGAACATTTGATTTACTGCAGTAAAGAAACAAAAGAACATTGGATCCTCATCATGACGGTGCTCTCTCTAGTAAAATTGACTAGGTATTGGAGTCCAGAAATGAAATGTGAGTGTCAATGTTCTGTAAGCAACTCCTTAAAAGTTGTATTGTTGTGGGACTGGGTAGGAGCAAAGTTCCCATTTTTGCATTTGGGAAAGTTGAGGTAGAGGTTTTTCATGCTTGTTTGGCTTACTATTTCGGTGCAACCAAATCCCTGCATTTCCTCAGTACACAGTTTTTTTTGTTTTAGTTGCTTAGCACAAATGAAGGGGAGCCTTGGCGCACCCGTAAAGGTGTTGCCGTGTGATTGATAGATCACGGGTTCAAGTCTTCGGAGCAGTCTCCTTTTCAAAAAAGTGACAAGGGAAGGCTTTCCTCCTATACACCCTTTGGTGGGATCCTTCTCCGGACCCTCGCTTTGCGGGGACGCCAATGTGCACCAGGCTGCTCGTTTTTTTGCTCAGCACAAATGTTACTTAACCTTTAGTCTGACAAGGCTATAGGGGCTTGTGAATTATTCAGAGAACAACATCATTATTCAGGAGCAAAGTTCTCTGAATAATTGACGTGATGTGAGTGTCAATGTTCTGTAAGCAACACCCAATAGCTTCTTTCTCCACATAATGTCAACATTTTATACCAAACAACATTGCCCTAGTGCCTCAAAGGCTCCCGCCTATGGTGGCTATTATACACCCTTGAGACCAAAAGAACGGCCCCATAAAGAGGGCAAAAACAACAAAAAGTCAAAGTAAGAAGATAAGATGAGACCTAGAAAGGGGCAAGGTATAGAGATGAGGAGGGGCATGTTTCGTGGGTATTCTGAATGCCGAAATAAAAACATAAAAAGTTAGCCTTAGACTAGACCAAAAGAGACCTTCATCAGACCCACTACGTGAAAAAATCACTTCATTTGGCACCGAATCTAACAAGACGATGCAGAAAGCTGTATGCAGAACTGAGAGTAGCATGCTTTCATTATTATTTTGTTGCATGATGAATTTTCATATTTTCACTGAACACTTGAGAAACCCTATATTGGCATGGGATCATGCATGCAAACGTATGCAAAAATTAAGGAACAAAAACATATTTTATAATTAGCGTATGCTACACTCTTCTGCTTCTACCAGTAACACCCTAATAGAAGTATAGAACCAACAAGGCAACACAAACATTTTGTTCACTGATACCGTTTGAACAAGTAACCATTACTGCATGTACAAAATCCAGATTTCTATACCAATCACTTGTTATCAGTCGCTCAAGAATAAATTCTGTACAAGTAACTCCATTACGGTCCAATTTGATAAAAGCTACTGCCCTTATTGTTATTTTGCTATCTTTTTTGGGAACAGTCACTGGACAAGTACTCAATGCTGTCAGTAATAATAGAATTACCTGTGGGTACTCGTTAACATGTCTATGAGACGATCGGGACGCTCTTTGTGCTTGTTTGCATATACATTTATGGCTGCCCCCAACACCTACAGTGTAACGAAGTTAAAGCATCAAGAACTGAAACATCAGTAACTGTAGAAAGGAAACTAAGGGAGAAGTACATTCAGACAAACAAAATGAATAGGATAACTGTTATCAAAGAGAATATTGTCACATCCAGTTATAGCTATCCATGTCTTTAAGAGATTATCTATTTATCGTACAAATTAAAATCAAGTTATGATGGAATAAAGCAAATGATGGAATAAAGTTATTCTTTCCAATTCCAATGGAGCCAAAGACTAATTATTCTTTGGCTTTGGGATATGATGGAATAAAGCAAATGGTTCATAGAACTGCCTGTGATTCTTATACTTTGTGAAGTAGCAGTCAGTCGGTGCGATTCTTGATGAAATTTTCATTTTGGGTCATCCGTGCCTAGCCTCTCTATGTTTCAATAGGGGTAAGGTATGCACGAATACTAGTATCCAAGTCATGAAGACTCAAAAGACTTTACTGTCTGGTTTTTGAAGCAGATATACCTCATCCCAGTCATCATCATGAACTGTCCCCTTGATGTTTCTAAAAAATTCAGTCAATTGACCACCCTTTTTTCTTTCAGCAAGAGATGCAGCAACCGCAGCATAAATATCAACAGCTGTATGGTCAAGTTAGAGACATAAATACAGGTTAATGGGATTCAAGTAAGAACTTTGATCTAACAATAAAGACAAGATATTACCAGGGAGATTAAATTGACATATAACTTGAAAAGCTAAGTCAAAGTTTTTCTCTGCAAGTGTTTCAGCAATCTGACATCTCCTCCTGCAAATGCATCAACGTCAAGACCAGTTTCACTCCCAAGTTCTAAGACCTTGTATGTTCTATAGATTATATTCATAGAGTGCTATATCACCATAAAAGAATACGAGAGCTAGTGATACGCGGAAAATTATTTGCCTTGCCCTACTCATCTAGCTTTTCTATATGGCTATTGCATAGCATGAGGGCCATTTATTGCCAGTTTCTCACATAAGCTGAGCAATTATTCAACTGACCTGAATGTTTCAGGATCATTTGGATTCCCAAACAAAGAATGCTTCCACTGTGGCCCTTCAACGTCATTAAGACATCTCACAATATCAACCTGCACCAATGGAGGTTTGGGGGTGGAAGGTTATTAAAAACTTCAATTTATCGATCTTATGAAACACGAACAAAACTAATGAGCAACAAAAGCATTTCAAAATCCACCATGATATCAAGAGCTGCATATTATCTACTGCTTATTTACTATTGATCAGAAGTAAAAGAGGCAGGATAACCGTTTGAAATAAAGCTTTTAAAAGAATCTGCACAGGAGAAAGGAGTCAGGAGTCCTAGTCTGGCCTGCCAGCTAAAAGAACGTCCCTGGCTCCTATTCCTTTAATCAGAGTGTATGTGGTCACTGAAAACCTATTATCTTTATTAGTTTCCCCAACCGAAGAAACATAACTCCCATGAAATGGACCACTCCAGGTACAGAGTCTGAACCTTAAAGCTTAAGCTCAAGTTCACTAAAATTAAAGTGTAATTACAAGTTACCTGAATAGCTGCACGAGCTGAAAGTTTGACAAGACCTTCCTCAGTGAGTTTCTCTGAGGCACTCTTACCACGAATGCCTTTGCCGACGTGTTTTATGGACTCCCCACCCCTATGGCGTGCTGACAATCCTTCATCAAAATGCATCTGACCCAAAATAAAATGATATAACAGGTATTAATCAGACATTCTTGCTACAAGAAACCCCACTTTGTTATACAAGCAATCCAAAGATTTTGCCAGAAATTAACATCCAAGTTTGGACTGTGGAGGTAGCAAATAGCAATTAGCTATGTTGTTTATATCAACAATCGACGGTTGTTAACGACATTAGTTATTATACAACAACACGACAGAACTGTAGTACCATCCTCTCCTCCACAATCTTATGTTTAGCCCTTTAATCCACAATACTCCCTTGAAAAAAGACAATTCTCAAATTATATAAAAGTCTAGACAACTACAAGTTTTGAAGTGAGACTGATGAATTTTTTTGATAATAAAGATCTTAAACAATTATGTTATAACCTCAATGGAGATTGCGGGATATCTCTTTGATAAGAACAGATTTAGGAGAAATAAAGAAGTAAAAGACACAAGGTGTCTGTCATAATTGCTATACAATAAATTTCAAAATGGTCATGATTTACAAGTCTACAAATGGTCAGTCCATAAAAAAGGGAATAGTACACACTAATGCAGGCTCATCATTGCAACTAGGAAGGCATAAAGAGCCACAAAGGAAAAAGGGAGGTTGTAACCACTATTTGATTTGACAATAAAGTTGATTCATGAGCTTAATAATCTACAAGAGTTTGAATATAAAGTTGCCCCAACAAAAGAGTCACCTTCCCAAAAAAACAAAAACATATTGATATCAGGAAAAGATGATTAAGCTGTAACTGTACCTTGGCATTTTCCAAATGCTTCACAGCATCTTCTTGTAATTGAGAATTCATAAAAAGTTGTATACAGCACAAACCGGAAGCAACATGGTCTCGTTTTATCACCTGTGCGACAAACAGCAATCATCACGGCCAAATAGTAACACATTTGTAGCTGCTAACATAGGTGGAACAGGGACAGGGGAAAAAACTTCAATTAGAACTAACAGTTCACCTGGACGTAGGCAAACAAGCCACATAGAAACAGAAGGAAGGGGTACAGAATTAGAGGCAACAAAACAGACAGTAGAGGAAAGAGAACAGGTTATTATAAGGGTAGATAACTAGATAGGGATTGAATATTTTTTTAGAAGTATCATTTAAGGGAGAACTTTTGATAAGGATGCACAAAAGAGTAAACAAAACATCACATCAAACAAATTCTTCATCCAGATGACATAATACAATGCATGCATGGTATCCGCCAATGCGATAATTACGCATACTCCGAAGTCAATTATGTTTAAGAAACAGGTGCATGAGAAATAATGCGTGGTAATCTATTGAAAATTCTACATTGTACAAACATAAGAAAACAAAATTAAGAATAGAGATGATAACACTGTAAAGTAAGGAATTCTAGCGAGCGAGAAAGCTGAGTCAATTTACCAAGAACTTGTACAGGTAGTTGAAATGTCTATGACTCTCGCAGTAGTTGCAAATTTTGGCCAATGCCGCCTCTGTATACCGGTTTACAGTAGCATCAACTAAAGCAGAATCCGATACTCTCGAAGAAAGTACTTCCTCCAACACTGAGACTGCACCGTAGCTTATGCACAACTCACAGAGGGTGTCCACGGTCCCATAATCAGTCACTAGCGAATCAGGTCTCTGTGGAGATGAAGATGAAGTGACTGCCCCAACTGATGATGGTTGAGGTGGTGGGGGAACACCATTTTGGGGAAAAAACAAGAAGCAGGCATCATTATAGTGCCCATGTCTGAACATAAATTCAAGCAAATCTTGACGTGCATACTGCAAGAGAAAGATGAGAGGTCAACAGAATGCTGCGTTTGTTTTCTTATAAAAAGTAAGAAAGCACTTAGGCTTCAGGTGAAACAGAAAGCACCAGTTTGACATGGGAATCAGTGTATTCAAACGATGACACCAAGAGGGTAACTCCAAACTAAAAACACAGTGTCTTTCTTAAACACCACGATAAATTTTAACCAGTCAGTAACCAATTAACCCAAGATGAGGTCATAGGTATCAAAGAAAAACACAGAAAGAGACAGAATACAATGCAGAAATAAAGCAATACTCTTCATTGTCTTGTTTAGCACAGATGCCGAATAAATGAGTACGCAAGGATCTTGAGCATTAAATTACCAGAACTAAATTAAAAGATTTAAGGATCTTGAACTCTTTTGTGTTAAAGCTTCAATATCGTTCATACATAGTCATTTATATGCATCTCAGTGAAAAGTTGAACTTACATCTTGTAGATAGTTGACACATTCAAGGTAGCGGATATTATCCAGATTGCTACTTGGCC
>JBBYHQ010325950.1:0-14938 GCA_038382645.1 Spergularia azorica
TCCTGGTTCCAAAGAACCCTATTGATCTTGGCCCTTGCTGCTGGATGGCCAACAATTCCTGTAGAATAATCCAAGAATGGAATGAGGATGATTTTCGACTTTTTCTATATAGCACTCATTAGATACGTGAAATAACATAAAGTGAAATTAAGATGAATCACAGCTGAATTGTTCAACAATCCTGCGTACACATCTCGAAGACATGTATATAACAAAAACAACCAGTGTTTATAAATAGGATATGAAGTTCAGAGACCAATGGTAAGTTATGTGAATTTAAAGCAAGTATTAAACCTAGAGGTGATAAGTTGAATGTTATACAAGAACTATATGGGTGGTGAACTGGTGATACTAATCCTACTACCATGCATTTAAACCACAGAGGGCATGAGGATGAGGCTAGTAGCTTTACGCTTGTAGTGGTTGAGATATGTGATAATGCACTAATGTTACATAGAGTTCATCCTTTTTTTAGGAACGGATACATATAGGTGTTGGTGACAGACTGACAGCATTTTGATCTTCTTACAAATCCCTGTGTTGAGCACAGAGGTTGTTACCGCCAGAATGCCACACGCCCCCTCCCCCAGATAAAAGAAAAAGAAAAAAGTGAAAGACTCACTCTGTGGACTTAACTTTCTTTCAAGTAGAGAAACTTCGTATTTGTGCATTTATACTCCTATGTTGAAATGGGTCATATGAAAATGCTTTCGATGATTATTTTAATGTCTACTACTATTTCTGACTAGTTTTTCTGATAAAAGGATGCTCGAATCACAGACAAGCTTCTTTCTCAACTTAGTATGAATACATAACTGTCTTTCATTCAAATAGCTACATAAGCTACGTAAACAGAGAAGGCAAGAGTTCAAAGAAAAGAAACTGGACCTGAATGTAATCAACATCACGAATAGGCTTATACTCGGACACCATTACGGAGCTTGATCCCTCTACAATAGATTGAGCTTGTGTTGGAATTTTAGTGCCAAACTCTTCATCAGATCCAAACACACCAGTGACATCCTCCATGCCTGTCCTTCCATTATCCATGTTCTGAGGGTTCTTCAGATTTGCACCAACCCACTATACCAGATTATCATGTACATAAAAAACAGTCCCTGGTAGTAAATCATTAGTGAAAACCAAATGCCATAATGTAAGATGACATGTGAGCTCAAGCAACCAAGACCGTGACAACTAGGGATGACATAGTACAAAAACATAAGATTCCTTTATTGAGGTTAACATTTTGCAAAAAAAGGAACCCTTTTGGTTAATCTCTCACCTTTCCAAAATCACTACCTTAAAGAGGCTTTGGAGTAAATCAACAGATAAGTTTCTCCATGGATGTTAACATATTGCGAAAAAGAATACGAATCCTTTTGTTACAGCTGTCACCTATCAAAACCACTCTGTGAAACGTTTTGATAACCTATACCTTTTAAGGAGACTTTGGGGTAAAACCAACACCTTAAATACAATCGGAAACAAAAGTGTAATTTCCGCGACATAATTTAGCAGCCATTGAAGGTAGCTAATTCAATTTCCTAACTGCTTAATATTCAAAAATTTCAGTAGGTATTTAAGCAATTATTAAAGCAGGTTTATCGGCGAAAGAAGGCCACCGCAGACTCTCTTCAGGCGCAAAAGGGTGGTTCAAGCCAAACCTCAGACTAACCTTTCATTGAGAAGTAAGAGCAAACTCTAAAGTTATCTACCTACGTGGACTTATATGAATCTATGCACCTAGCCACCTACCAATTGTGATTCCCATTAAGAATCGTGACATTTAAGAACATCTCAAACATCCCAAAGAAGGAAAAAATTTGTAGCAGATGTTGCATATTGCTCAGTTCTACCACATCCATATACATGTACACATGCCTTTCACTATAGAAAAAAAAAAAAAAAAAAACACATATTTCACAATACAAAAACCGGAGAAACCGAAAAGAATTAGAATTTGCATTCAGTGGTCTATGTACGATACGCTTGTCTCATGATATAATCATAAAAGCTCAGTTCTGGATGAAGATATGGTTTAAGAAAAAAATAACCCCATAAATGCTTACAAAAACGTGTTACTTTCAGTAAAGCATTATAAGTTGTTCCACCCAACAACAAACAAGCAGAATTTTATTAGTCTTAAATACCATTGAAGTCCACTATAAACTAGAAGATTTATAGTGCAGATATATAATTAGCTTTCCAGATAAGTAATAGGGATGGAAAATATATCTTGCATATAGTTATATTCCCTCCGCGCCCCATTAAACACCCATACCCAAAATGCCCTTGTATTGTGAAGGGTATGCACAATAATCGGTTAATCAAAGTTCAAAAAAATTACATAGCGAGTTAGATAAGAATCATAGCTAACTTGGCATGCAATTTTTTTGGAACTTTGATTAACCCATTATTGTGACACCCTCCTCAATAAGAGTTTGTTTTTGACATGGGGTGTTTAATGGGGGGCGGAGGGAGAATGCACCATAGCACATTGTCTTGGTGATCGAGAAAGTTCAACTCCTATTTACTTAATCCTTTCTATCATTTCTACAGATTTATCTTATATTATCAAAGAAAGAGAAGCTCCATATACAAATCACTCCAAGCATTGACTCAATCCAGCAGCACATGCAGCGAAAAGGCCTACCCATAATATCGGAAGAGAAACTTCAAACCTCCTCACCCTTTTACTGGTTCCACACTTCCACACAATGAAAAAGTATTTTAACTAAAAGCCTAGAACACTGATTAGCCGGCATTAAATAAAATCCTTACTCTAGCTTACTGACTAATTCTACAAAAAAATACTATCTCCAAACATCCAGCTGACATAATATATCTAACGACGAAAGTTACAGCCCTAAGATCATTTCCGTATAAGAAACCTTCATCCAGAAAATAACATGTTAAGCCATCTTGATGGCTTCAGAGTATCAATCTACTGTAGCACAAAGAGCATCCCCAAAGTTCGACGTGAGACCCATGCATAGAGTGACTCACTGCCTCATTATGATCCTATGCATACACGATGATCATTTAAGTTACAGCATATGACAATATCTCAATTACCTTTCAAGAAAACGTGTTACACGTACGTACGTGACCAATTCCACCCAAAACTAGAAAAACTCCCGTCTTATTGGAGTTTGAAATGGTAACCCTTAATAATTCTTCCTCAAGCATAAGCTTTAAGCATTCACACAACACAAACACACCCACGATCCTTCCTACGATCCGTACCAGGCGATAAACGAATCCAATATACACAAGCACATCACTCAGACTCCCACGAAAAAGCATTGCCATCCTTATGAAGTGTTATGGGTACCGAAACCGGGGATCCGACAAAGCCCCATTACATACTACTCCTCCATGTTAGCTAACATTCTACTTAATTCGTCTACTTATAACCCAATTCACAACCCCAAAATCCACATCCCTAATCAGGAAAACAGCTGAATCAGAACCCATCTCACTTTCCACTTCCAGACAAAAACCCAGCAACAAAAATGACAAAAAAAACCCAATTCCCAAAATCAATAAAAACATCATAAAATTCACAATAATAAGTAATTAACATGGGAAAAATCAAAAATCACACATTTTCCCAAGAGAAATGCACCTAAAAATCCAACATAAAGTACTAATTTACTAAGAAAATGGTAGAAATTGAAGATGTAAGATAAAAAGATGATACCTTTGAAGTGAAAGATGATTTCTTTGGGAAAACCCATTTGCGCTGAAATGAAGAATAAGCAGAAGATGATGTTGGTGATGATGGTGAAGAAGAAGGTTTAATGGGGGTGGACAACAGCAGCCGCAATGAAGTGGTGGTCGACATTCTTTTCCCTTTTTTTTCTCTCTGATTTGATTTGCTGATTATTATTATGAAGAGTTGATAGGGTGGTACTCGTACTAGTTTAGTGAGTAATAAGGGAGTAGTAAATAATTACAGAGTAACTTTTTTTACATTCAATTTTTCTTGAAAACTTTTGGTTTGTGAAAGTTTTTGGAAAGTTTTGATGATTGTTGGGAACTTGGATTGGAAACCCCACGTTTTTTGTAGAGAGTTTTTGGGTTTTGTGAGATGAGATTATTATGTAAATGATGATTGTGTTTTTGGGTAGGATTCAAGGAGAAGAGAGTTCTGATTGAATTCAAGGAGAAAGAGAAGTTGGGTTTGGAAAGGTTTAGGAGGAATATGGTGAGAAAGGAGAATCTAATCTATGGGAGGCAAAAGGACATGTTTCTTTAGATCTTTGTTCTATTTGGTTTGTTTTATGTTTCTTAATTTCAATTTAAGTGTGGTTTAAAATGTTGGAATCATTACAAGTCCAAAAGTAGAGGGATTTATAATCTAGATGAGGTAGTAAGACAAAGTCACGATAATTATCAAGAATTCGTTTGAAATTGTGTAATAATTGTTAAGGAAGTAATAGAGGCTAAAATACGGGGAAAATGGGAGAAATTGTGGTGTGGGAGGTGCAAAGGGGTGGTCGTGGAGGCATGGAGCCATGGAGATAGAATTATTACCCCCATATGGTAGTAAACTAGTAATGCATGACCCTAGCGAGAAGATGGGTAACTATTACTTCAGTGCGATTCTTCTGTCCCACTACACATTTAATTCGGTGTCACATATCGTTAAAAACTTGACAATTCATCTATCTAGTAATAAAATAATAGTTTTAAAAAATTATATGAATGAGTTATCAAGATCTTAACGTAATGAGATACCAAATGGAATTTGGACCGAGACACATGGTCCATTAGTACCACTAATCCCTCGTCCCTTTATTTTGCTCTATTCACCTCCACAATTTCCTCATTCTTACCTTAATTTTTTTGTTAATCCAATCCAGTTGAGCTGTAAAAGTAAAGCTTTCCTCAATTGGGATTATTATGAAAAATTGTTTATCTTCGATAATTAGAAATGATATATTCACTCTTCTAAAGGGAGAGATCTTCATCACTCAAACACTCCAACTATTGTTTTTTTTTTTACTAGATAGATTCATTTATTGTTAACATTATTAACCACATATTAGGTTATTTGACAATGGTAGCTAGTGTCAAAGATGACTCTCCTTGAACAAGCGGCCATAGCACTCCCTAGATAATTTAAAAATTTTAATTGATCGTCTTCCTTCCAAAAATGCATTTCGGTTCAGCTCGTAAGTGTTTTGCGGTTCATTTGGGATTTTCGCCCGAAATTAAGATAAAGAACCAATAAACAAAACGCGCGCGAGAGTCGTACATATGGTAACGAAGGGCTTCGGAGCCTAGCTCTTGAGTTGGGAGACCCCGAAAAAATATAACTATCTAATTAAATAAGCGTTATTCTTGAAACCCTAGTAATTCATCCTGAAGCATGAGCCGAATTTCCGTCGGGTGTAATGCAGAATGATGAGCCTTTGGTTAGGATCTGCTCCCTGATTCGCAAGTCAATCCGCTACTATCTTGGCTTACCTATACGGATGCTCGAATTGAGCCACCCAGCTGACCTGTGTTAGCATATCCTTACAAGCCTTCACAACAGTACCCAAAAGAGATACATTTTAACTTGGGCAAGTTGGGGTACGGTGTCGCTTAGGGACCCAAGTTTTAGATATCGAATATACGTAGTATAACACGACAAATGCATGTAGCGTACTAATAAATGGTTTCAATTAACATAACGTATAAAACTCAAGAATTTAATACTACATAAAGTATGCATATTGGTGGTTGTTATGATACTAGGGTTCTCGTCTTTAAATTTCGCCATGCCCTGCGATTCAAGTACTAGTAGATGACAATTGTCAAATTGGTAAAAAAAAAAAGGGCGATGATTTTGCCAAGGCAGAAATTACTACCGCCAAGGCAGATTCATTGAACAAGGTCCATATAATGTACATATTTGCCTTGGAAGATGCTAATTTGCCTTGGCAAAATCATCACCAAAAAAAAAAAAAAAAAAAAAAAAAAAAAAAAAAAAAATTTAACAAGAATAATCCCAACTTGGTTCTCCCAAAATAATCCCAACTTTCATTTATCCCAAAATAATCTCAACTTTTATCTTTATTTCTAAAAGTGGTCCCAACATTTCCGAACCTATCAATATGTACTCCAAACCTACAAATCTTACAAATGGATAACTTCTTATACTTCTATAATTTTATACAACCCAGTATTTAGCCACAACCTATAACCCAATCACATGTCATTCATCCTAATAAGATTTAGGGGTTGAAATCAAATTTTAAAAGTGGAAAATGTAATCTAAATCCCAACTATATATCTCTCTTTGATTCTCACCCAAAATAACCCATCCTACTACAATCCCAACCGCAAGCCACCATGGTTGCGAAGTCAAAGGTGGTGGCGAGGGCAAGGGTGGAGAGGAGAGAGAAAATGGTAAGGAGTGAGTTTATTTCTAGGTTCGGATATTAAAATGCGAAATATATAGGTTCGGCGTAAATTATAATGGCATATAATTAGGTTCGGAAAATATTGGGACTATTTTTAGACTTAAACTTGAAAGTTGAGATTATTTTGGAATAAACGAAAGTTGGGATTATTTTGGAAGAGTCAATCAAAGTTGGGATTATTCTTGTTAAAATTTCCAAAAGAAAAAAAAAAGAAAAACTTTTTTTTTTCCAATATGGCATTTGTTTTCTCGAAGTTCATTCTTTTGTGTTTAATCCTAAAATCGGATAGGATCGGACCAACTACAATTAGTAGGTCTCGAGATACTTACTTTTACGGCGGGATATCTTACACTATGTATTTTGGATCCCATGGAGTTGAAATTTGGTGCAGTTTGTGGAGTTTGACATAAATAGTAATAAGGCAAATTAAAGAATTTTTTTCAAATATACAAGTAAAATGTCATAAAGTTTATTCTCAACTCCATGAGATCCAAACACCTTATACTATATATTAAATGTTGTGTTTTAAGCAACGAACACGTTCACCACTTCACTGGTTTCAGTTAGAACATCTCTCATTCCACATGACATCATAGTTAGAAAGGCACAATAAAAAAAATCCTATTGTTTCTAAACCAATTATTGTCATTATGCACTTACCTCAATACGGTAAGTCAACTCAGGCGTAGCCCGAGTAGGAAACTAGTCTTATTAAAAATAAAAGCGTATGAGTTATCATAGAACCACTCATAGACTCAATAACCAGAATCTAACCACTGCTCATAGGGCTCAAGTTGCTACTAATTTTTACGGGCCAATATTCTTATTAAAAATGGGAGTATATATGGGTCAGTTCCTTCATAGGACCAACCATGGACTCAATGAAAATATAACCTATCTTCTGAAGTCGCATGACGCATCTATTGTCCCAAAAGTTACGTTGGTTTAAAAGTTTAATACATGAGGCTATTTAGGCTTTCTAGGGTTAGCCGATTAGGCCAGTGACGAGCTTGGAGAACTTTGTAAGTTGATAAGCAAATAGGCCAGTGGTACTGGTTACTTGTACATGTCAAGTATAAACGGGCAAGACGTAGACACATGTGATTCTCAGTTTTTCTTTCGTTAACTCGTGATTCCTATGACCTTAACTATCACGGCTACATTGTTCCGCGTGGATGTTCTTATCCCTTTCTAGCATTGAAGGGAGAATCAGACTCAGTATATACCTGGAATTCACAAAGATATCCCTCAAAAGAATCAGATTACATTTAAGAAAAGGACATCCATACTTTACAGCATACGAGTTGCATTAGCAGATACAAAAATGGCTACAGATCAACAGCTTCTCTAATTCCATTTTTCAAGCTAAGGCGGTGATAAGACTCGTGCTACAGTAAGGTCATATATCCCACCTCTTTTTCACTCGAAACATCAAAGCTGAAGACTTTATGTCATCTTGAGGAACTTGAAGCATGAACTGAACTTTCATTTTCATGGGTGCAGTTTTGGCTTTTCCAGTTTCATCTCCAACCTGAATAAAAACCATGAAACGCAAAGCATTTATGCGTATCTTGACAAGAAAATGTAATGCTGATGGTCACATTTGAATTCCACATATCATGCTAAACAGCTATCTTCCAGTAGATACAAAACAGAATACTACTGAATGAGTAAAGCCAGAGCTTCTTCGTGATTGATGCCAAAGCTGGCCGCGCTAAGAGTTGCATGATCTTTTTTGTTTTTTTGAGGTAAAAAGTTGCATGATCTTGAGAAACCTCATTCAGACTTCAGAAATACAGCCCCCTTTCCTTTAATATATGCCAGCTTAAGGCATAGTGCTGAAAGCTATTACAATGATGACAAATGGTGGTGGTGGATGGAGGAGCAAAGGGGTGGAGGGGGGACTATCACCCCCATACAGGGGTGGGAAAAATTACCCCCCTTTATGGGAGTAGTCCACACCCTATTCCCCTCATTCTCCTAAATACACCACCAATCGTTAGCTCATTTTCCCCTTTATCTTCAGTCCATTACCTAGTAATGGTTACGACACGGACACCTCTGGCATCAGACAACGTATAGCCTCCCCTCCCCAGTCCCTCCAACCCAACCCCCCCCCCTCTCTCTTTCTGCCACTCTCCTGGATCAGTTTATCTCTCTCCATTTCCTCATCCATAGGCACACCTCCATACTTTGCCCATTAAAATCAGTACTTTTATGGATTCATAGATTTTCGGTATGTAGTATCATATGGTCTCAGATACAAAAAT
The DNA here is from genome assembly GCA_038382645.1 of Spergularia azorica. NCBI lineage: Eukaryota > Viridiplantae > Streptophyta > Magnoliopsida > Caryophyllales > Caryophyllaceae > Spergularia > Spergularia azorica. The sequence continues at coordinate 8,690 of JBBYHQ010325950.1, forward strand.
CAGTACTAAATTTAGGCAGATTAATGAACTTTCTTATTCAATGCTTTTACAATGGTTTGGTATGCCAAATACACCATCTTTGTGGAAAGCCATATGCTAAACAACAGAATTCGTCCACTGAACAAAACCTGAAACATTGTCTGAGAAGTGAAGTACTCCGTATTATTATTGGGTTTCAATTTCAGGTTCTGGCACACACATACGGACATAGCTTTCAATCGAAGGTCTAATGAGAATTAACCATGACAATGCTCCATCAAAATTCGTTGTAACTCATAAAATTGATGGGGGGCACACGTATGGGGCGGCTAGAGGTGGGCTAGACATGAAGCCATGGGGCATGGAGAGACTGTTGAAGGGGAGAGGTGGGGGTATGTAGACTAATCAATTTTTATATTTTCTTTTTAAGCTGCTTTAATGATATATCTCGGTTAGTTTGGAGAAAAGTTTAGCAAAATGTTTAGTTTGGATTTTAATTTTGCCACAATTGTCATTTTGGGAAAGGACAGCTAACATGAATAGTCATATAAATCATCCAATGCTATGTGCGGAAAATAGACGGGAAGACTACTAATAGCCTGCAATAATTGCAACTCTCCAAATTTAGTATATCAAGACCCTCATCATACAAAAGGGAGAAAGAAAAAAGTCGACTTTCACAATACTAGAGAATAGCACCCATGTGGAAGATATGACCATATAGCACCTTCAGAAATCAGATTACAATTTTGAGTGGAGTCAACTCTTGCAACAAAAGATGTTGTCAGAGAATGAATCCATCCTAGACATTCTAAATTGATGCTATAAGGCGCATAATAATGAAACAAGCATATGACTTTGTAGTTATCATACTCCACAGCAAACCGAGGGTCGGTAGGGCCTAGGGGCACTCATCCGCATGTTTTAAAATCACTGTCTAACCATCTATGGAAATGCACATATGGCTTTAGACTCATTAGTCCTAATTAATATTTCTGAAACTAAAGGTAACCTGTAACACAACTTCAAACTGAAGTATGCAGTAATGCAGTATCCCGCAATTAAAAATCTGCTGCAGCTAATACTTTAGTCATTTAACTATGTCCTGTCCCTCTCCACTGTCACTAAAAGGCACTCGAGTCCACCCTCCGTCTTCCCCTAGTGAAACGGGGTGGCAGCTAATGTGATAATAAAAAATAGAATAAAAAATTTAATGTGATCGAAAGATTAAATGGTAATGTTGATTTCCGTAATGAAACAGATAGGACAAACATCGTTAGACCACTTACCCAAAGCGATGCCCAGCCCAATCTGACCTCCGAGTCATATCCAGCTTTGAACTTATAATCCTTGCCCGCTGTATGCTTGTACACAGTACTCCAATAGTTTGTATCGAAATTGTACCAATAACTGGAAAATGTAATTTCAGAGCAAACTTCAGGAGAGTAATTTAGCCTTAAACAGGTTGAGAATGTCGACAGTTGCACAGTCATCCCAAGACGAGAGAGGGAAGTCAAGAATGAACCTTAATTTGTCTGAGGGACTCAAACGTCGTTTGAACGCAAGTGACACTGCATTTGAAGGCAAAGAAATGCTAGGTATGAATGACATTTCATCATCCTGCATGCAGTTCAAAAATGAATCAGCACAAAACAAAAAGCTGAAAGCAAGAAACAAAGGAAACACAGCAACAAGCAGATGTGTGAAGAGATTCTGAGCTAGCCAGAAATTAGCCCAATTCTGTCAACTAGGTGATCATTGTAGAAAAGGAACCCCCACACGGGTACCAGAAAGGAGACACCAGAAGCACACCTTATAAGCATATCTCAGATTCAAGTTTTCATCTTTGTACAGAGCAGTGCAAACTCCATTGAAAATTGAACCTTTCGCAATTCCAGTTACTGACAAGATTCTCTTCACTTCTTCATCGTCCTTCTCCTCCACAGAAACTTGACCGCAAGGAAATTTTAGAGTTGCCTTCGGCTACAGAACAAAAACCAAGACAAAGCTAATTAGAAAGGACTTTCATTGAAGTTAACTCAGCTGGACATAAGCGGATGTATCCGGGTCCAAACATCACATGCCTTAACTAAGTTCTTGTAGTCAACGCTCACCAAAAAGGGCAAGATGGAACAGTAAATGGTGTTCATAATTTGGGTTTGGATCACTATTACCTAAACTAGGGAAACTAATCTGTCAAGTCAAGTACAGAATGACCAACTCACCAAACCAATAGATGGAACAGTAGATGCAAGCTCAACTTTGTATCCAGGATCCGAAAGATTCGCAACCAATGTAACTTCTCCTTGTTGTGCCTGAACCACCGGGATATATCAGAAAACAATTAACTCTTCGACAAGAGATCCTGGAGCAGATCTACGATTAATGACAATATCTCAAACAGCAGATAGATGTTCACTGCGAAATAACAATAAGAAAATATCCTTTTCAAACAATATCTATCTTCATCTGCAATCGTAAAGAGAAGCAATGGTCTCTTTTCATGCCCCATGGATGTACCTAACTTTGGATGACAGTTTTTTTTTAAAACTGCCAAAACATGTGAATAAAAGGTTGATACTTTGATACCACCATTAGCATGATGGCCGAGGAGATAGTTTCTAAATTACCAATAATAATTTGCATGAACTTTTTTTTTTGAAGACTTGAAATCCAATGAACACCGTTACTTTTCATGTTTATTAGAGGGATCAAACGAAACAGAAAGATGGAGAAACCTTCACATCATGGGCAGCTCTGAGCTGCAATCTTGAAACAACATGAACTGATCCTTTAACCACTGTACTTTGATCCTTCAAATAATAGTGGACAGAGAACTTCCTTGTCGATAACCCAACCTGGGGTCTGTAGGTTTCACTCTCCTCTTTATTCTGGTTTAATTAGCATAAGTGGCTGTCAAATGGGTGGTGAACTCAAAGGGAAAACTTACCACTGCACTTGCAGTACAATGTTGCATTAAAACCATCAGCTTTCTATACTATTACAACACATCCCATGAGTACTTACCTTATAACCATCATCAACATCAGACACGTGCCATACAATTTGATTGTCATAGAGCATAATTTCAAAGATTTGACTCAAATATACAGAATGCAATCCTACATCAGAATAAGTTTTTCACCTCCAAATTAGCATATTGACAATTGATGCTACATGTATTTAACTTGAGGAGTGGCTTAGGTCTTAAGACACTAATGCAGAATGGAGAAATTCAAGAGTAGGACCAGACTAGAATTTGTTTTATTGAGCTATTCTTACCTTTCTAGAATTACTCTACTCATACTCCAGTGTTATGTAACATCAGTACATATTATGAACCACCTTTTTTCAACTAACTCAAGAAGAATACAAAAGACTGAGAGACGGCAACAAGAATGCACTCAGTAACCAAGTTTATTACTATCATCCCGGTAAATTGAGCAAACATCTATACTAGATTCATTTTTGTAATACTCCAAAGTCATATAGGTTAAAGACTGTAGCAATGTTACAAGGTCTCGACTTGAGAATTATTAAAACTCAATCTCTTATACGGAATCTTCAGCAAACTTCATGTAACTGATTCATGCAACATGTGGAATTGCTACAGATACCTGAAAACTATCAAAAAATAAACTAAGCACTTCCACAGTCCCGACCAAAATTAACACATTCTTCAACAACTTCCTAAAACCCCCACCACAACGAGTAATCAGATTACCGATGCAGGAATGCCATCCGAAACTCATTAGTTACAGCGCAATAAAACCTGCTGCAGGTAATCCATTAAAGAACAATGTTTTTTCGGTTCACTAAAAACATAACCTAAATCCCTAAATCCAAAAGATTAAGAGAATAAGACTGAATAATCAAGACTTAACGTAAACTAAACCGCAACAAACTCCATGTCATCAAATCATGCAACATTTGGAAATGAAAATACTCCAACTGTCCGAAAGTTACCAAATTTCCTCATACACAATCGATGAAACTTCTATTAATCGCAGCAAATATCCCATCTTTTCTAGTATCTCCAATCAAAATCTCAAATCAAGTCCATAACCCAGAATCCAGCAAAGATAAAGTGAATGACGTTTCCAGAAAAGAAATGACGATAAGATATCAATTCTAGAAGATGAAAACATATCGTGTTTGGGACATGGATTTGGAATCGAATTTATTAGCCCAATTAAAGTGTTTGGGAAACAAACGTATTTGGAATTAGAATCAGGGCAATTCTGTGTAAAATTGTTGTTTATAAATACTCTTTAAAACCTAATCTCTGTATTACCTAACACTATGTTTATTTTCTCTATCCCCTCCTCTCACCCCTTCTAATCATTCTCTCTCCTGTCACCTTCCATGCCTCCAAACTGCCACCATGACTCGTGACAATCGGCCGGCGATAGCACCATCACCATTATATGTGTCGGCCTCAAACTCTCAACCACAGTATCTATGATCTATCGATGTCTGTCTCAACCACAATGATATAATCATCCCACACCTAAAGTTGAAATCTAAAATTCTCCACCACAACACACAGACAAGAATAGCACATGACAAACATAATTTCTGCAATAACTCGGCAATTTATCCAACACTTGATGTTGACTTTCCGTGATTTTTTGTCAGCCCTTTTTATTTGCCTCCTCACTCTTGCACTGCCACCCGACGTCATCAGAAGCCTACAAGTCCTCCAAACCTTCCTCCTTGTCATTCCCACTCCACCGCCCTCCCACATTACCAACCGCCTTACAACTTAAACCTCCTCTTATACTCCATGACAACCCTAAAAACAAATCGAAATAGGTGGTGGTTGAGGGTGGCGTTGGCAATAGGATTGCACCACAGGGGCGGCCGTGACATAAAGGTGGTGTAGGTGCCACCAAAGTGTATCTAAACAAACAATTGAAATCGAAACCGAAACTGGAATCGAGATTCATGATTTCAGAACCTAGAAATGACTTCCAATTCGATTTTAAAATCAAACATATGCAACATTTGGAAACATAATCAAACAAATATCAGAAATGAACACATTCTATCCAAAAAAGTAAACAACATCCATTCCCAAATATCCAATTTAAACCACAAGAAATATCCGGCACTCAGAAATTCAAAAAAATTCAACGAAAAAATTGCCAAAAAAAGAAAATGATGAAGAATAGGAGGAAGAAAGAAAACCTTGAGATCATGAGCAGCGTTGAGCTTCAAATTCGGACCGACATCGAGGAATCCTTTAATAAGAGCGTTACGCTCTTCGACATCGTAAAGGATGGCGAGGTGTTTGGTGAGGAGGGAGAGTTGCGGGTCAGCGACCTCGCCTTTGTGAGTGTTGTGGAAGGAGAGCTTGAGCTTCGCGAGGCCATTGAAGACTTTCGAGGAAACCTTGTGGAAGAAGACTGAGCTGTCGCTGTCGAACTCGGTGGTGAGCCGCACACGTGGGCGGTTGCTGAGGGAGAAGCGGCCGAAGGGGGATGGTGGAGATGACGGCGAGGGTTTCGCATCGGGTGGTAGCGCCGTCGGTGGTGGTGAGTGGGGTTGGAATGAGGATGGGCCCGGGAAGAGGATTAGTTGTGGAGAGGTTGAGGGTGGTGGTGGCGAGTCGGTGGTTGTTGACATTGTGCAGAGAGAGAGAGTAAGAGAGAGAGAGAGAGAGAGTGGGAGAGGATTTGTTTTCGTGGCAGGCAAATTTTGGATTTTGTTGAAATGAATTTGAGTGAGTTAAGTATTGGACTGAGTGAAAAAAAATAAAAATATGGCCTATGCAGGTCTCGAACCTGCGACCTTCGCGTTATTAGCTCAGTTGGTATATGGACATCTATTTGGGTATCTATATTCTATCTCCTATTTTTTGCTAATCGTGATTTAGCGCACCGGAGAGAACAATCAATCGAACAAAAATCAAACAATTAGTAGAATGGGAAATTAGTAGGAAAAGGCTACACATACACTAGGTGTATGTGAATCTTTTAAACACCAACACCCTATTGGTCAAGAGGACAAAAAACATTTTTATAATAAGAGATTCTTTTTTTCAAAATAATTTGAATTTTGAATAGAAAATAATGTTCAATGTTTAATATGTGAAATATGATGGGACAGCACAAAGTACAATGTAAGTAATCCATTCCCAACGTAATCATAAAGTTTGCTATTTTCCGAGGTTGTCTGTTAAATTAAATAACACTGTCTGAAATTTTGATACTAATTATAATATTTCAAAACTATGGATATAACTTCTGTTTTACATTTCCAGCTACA
>JBBYHQ010325971.1:0-14933 GCA_038382645.1 Spergularia azorica
AACTGCAATTAGACGAATTAATAACTAGAAATAGACTAGATTCATTGATTGTTATTTGGATAATTTTGATCTGATTTTGATTTGATTTGAATAAATCTGATCTGATTTGAAAACCCTGTTGAATAAGTTGAATCGCACAAGGCCTTAATATGAAAAGTAGTTGAAAGTCTTTGTATATAATAGTTAGTTTTTCCTTGGATTAGTAGTGGTACCCATTTTCTTAAAGAGTTGATGTGTCATTTTCTCCTTTTTTGATTTAATATAATCAAGCTCATCTTTACCAAAAAAAAAAAAAAAAAAAAAAAATGGTGACCCTTTCCTCCAATTTTATATCTTCCTTTAAATTACTATAGTGGTTTGAGCGTAAATTTTAGACAAACATGTTAATATATTATAAGATTAGTAGTTAAAAAAAAAAGAATAAGAACCTCTCAACAATTCTAAATAAATAGGTGATTCTTTTCACCAATTAAATTTGAAGCAACCCTTTCCAGTCTAACAACGCTGCACATTGAAATATAGGGAGTATAATCCGCGATAAATTTTGTTGTGTACTAGCCACCCAAGTATAATAGTTTGGCTCTCTTTGAAATATAGTAATCATTTGATTTTGTGTTTCATATAGGTTAATCCTTGCTTGTACAACGACGCCGAAGTCCATTTTTTCACATCGTATAAAGTAAGCATTCCCATTTGTTACAAAAAACAATGCAATTATTTTCTTGTCATGCATCAATATCAATTAAGGTACCTTAAATTAGCACACTTCATGTAATGCCTTTTTTTGCCTTTGATTAATAGGGTGACAATCATGCAACTTGTGTGGACACTAGTTGTTCAGCCTTTACCCAAACAAACACAGGACCTAAGCTGGGTGATATTTTAACTCCATCAAATCTTGGCCATTCAAACACCTATTTGGATATTCACATCTCCATGGTAAATAAGCTAATTGATACACTCTAGTGTCTACTTTTAATATATCATTAACCAATAATTATTACAATTATTTTCTTCGCATGAGATATAATTAACACCTTTGAAAAAAATAAAAATATTTTATCTTATTGATTTTTCATGTAGGATGAAAAGGCTGGACATTAGTATTTGGGTGCGAACTCACAAGTAATTGGATACTGGCAAGGAGATTATTTTAATAGCCTAAAAGAAGAGGCTACAACAATCCGCTTTGGTGGAGAGGTGTATACTCCTAGCGGATGGGCTTCAAGTCCTCCAATGGGAAGTGACATTTTCCAAAATGGCAATCCTTTGACAACTTGTCATTTCCAGAAAATTATAATCAATGCAGACCACTCTGGGCACGGTGGATATGTGCCTCAGAAACCAGATGTACAAATGTCAAGATGTTATTTTGCTGGACATTTTGGCGGCCCTCCATTTGAAGGCTATGGATTTTCAATAGGGGGTAAAGGTGGGAAAGATGGGGAAACATGTGTTTACCCTCTCAACTTATAATGACCATGACCCCTTAAAATAATATTCTACTATGTGTATAGTGCTTCACTGTAATACCCCACATTTCAGAGAAAGTATCTAAGAGATTAATGGCTCATATGAGTGCTTAAAAGGATTGATAGTGCTACTCATACAAACAAAGTCGACTTTCCTTTTAGGAAGCCCATGTGATAAAAACTGCACAGTTAAGCGTGCTTGACTGAGAGCAATTTCAGGATGGGTGACCTCATGGGAAGTTTCCAAGGGTGCGCATGAGTGGGGTCAAAATGAGCCGGAAGGACCCGTGTTGGTCTGTGAGTTCAGCCCACAGATGAGCCGGGGTGTTACATTCACATATTCTCTATGAAGCTATTTGTTACTCTTAAGTGCTCGTCATCCGAGAGATGCAACTCGATAAGTTAATAAATGAAATTTGGTTGCTTCAAAAAATAATATGTTTTCATAGTGTCTTATCTGCAGTATAAACATTGTATACCATGGGGGATGGACAAGTGGTCCTCCAGTGAGGTAAATTGCAATGAGTAGAACAAAAGTCGTGTTTTAGGCCTCGAACTTACATTATAACACTTTAACCACTATCTATGTTAGTTGTTATTTTTATTATATATATTTAGCCATTCAAAATTAAGGTCACGGATATCGATGTTATAAATATAACAATAACAATAAGAATACTAGAACGCTTACAATGAAAGGCGATTCTCTAGGAAGGCTTCTTCTAGCTTATGCAACTATTGAACTTCACTCTCTCCAGTTGAATCCCCATGCCTCGAGGCCGGTCTCCCAAAACAGTAGCACTAGCGGGACAATTACGTCATTGTAACACCCCGAATTTCGGCTAATTTTAAAACATTATTTTGTTACAAAGACCTCCAAATCTGATAACATCATGATTGATATACAAAGCTGTCAAGATAAAACGCTATTTATTACAAACTATTAAGTCGATACAAGGCATGTACAAACAACCTAGTACAATAATACGCAACAGAAGCTAGACACTTCTTCTATTAGAACCCAAACGGTGTATCCGTCACAACCACCTGTGGGCTGTTGGTAGACTTAAAGTACAAAAACTACAGTTGAAAAAGTCAACAAATTGAGGAGTAAGCTAACACCTCAACTTGTAAAAACCAAAAAGAATTACCTTGGTTTACGAAAACGTTTTATTTCTCATTTGAAAAGCCACACTTTGCAAATATCAATCTCACGATTCAATCCACATAATCAACAAACATTTACAAACTCAAAATCATGTTGTACCAGCCATTTTAAACTACTTACCAATCTATGACAATATTACGATAATGATTCTTAAGCGATGTAACCAGCCTGCCAAGATATTAAAATAAGTCCTACCTACAATATACTAACCAACCAAGACAACCTAGACGTTTAGTCTGCATATCTCTAATGAGTGTTTCTAACCCAATAGAGTAATACTAAACGCCTACAAGCCCACTTGAAAGCCTAATGCGATGCGGCGAATTATATAATTTGAATATAACCGAAACTGATAACCAAAGCTAATAGAGCTTGCCATCACTCCTAAACTCATTACCTTAAATACACTCAAACTAGAAAACAATTGCCAAACCATAGATATTCAAAATAATGATACAAATATATTCAGCAGTCTCATACCATGCCAACCAAGTAACGATTGAACCCGAGATGATAAGTTCTCTATCTAACAAGATAATACGTTTCCATCAAACATCCAATCCATATCTAGCAGTTAGCAAAGAAATTTGAAAGGTTTCCACAAGCTAAAGAAGGGTTGAGCATGCTAGCTTACCTTCACAAGCGCAAGCACAAATAGCACTAATCGCAGAGCAGTTCTCGTTCATGAACTCCTCGTCTACAACAATAAATAGCGAATCTAAATAAGTATTTTGTCACTACTATCCATCGCACTATTCGTGTAACCCAAAATATAATTCTATATGCCATGAAAGAATATAATATGTTCTATAATTCAAACCGACTTAGTAATGTCATTTGGCCAAGACCAACCTCACGGCCAAACTTACTCCTACACTAAATTTGATAATCTGAACTCATATATCAAAGTAGCTATGACAATTATAAACCTAGTATACTAACTAACTCATAGAAAAAAACCTATAAAACAATAATGACACAAAATTCCCAAAACCCATATAATTTGTTAAAACAGAAAATACACCTTCAAAAATTAACCCTTTATTTACCCATATAAACCTAAATTACACAACAAGTTAGTTTATGCAAAAACTATATAAAATCCATGTTTTAGACCTAATTACCCATAAAAACGAAATTACATAATTAAATTCTGATAAAGTCAGAAAATATTATAAAAATTAATATACTTTCGAAAATCACCATTAAAGAGCTAATTTGAATTTATTGAGATAAATCTAAATTGAAAAACCAATTCCAATATTCAAAAATATGAACAAACCTTCCTATTACTTCAAATCAAGTTTTCGAATGACCTAAGATCAGAAATTATCTAACTCAATTAACAATAACAAATTAACCGTTGAACAATCTATAATTCCCGGTGATAAAAATGACAACATGTTTATAAGGCAGTGGGTTACTCCACCTATTGCCAATTGGTTTTAGGATGGAATCTCACTTAATTTATGGACATGGGCCAGTATTCTTCCTTGTCGGCGCTCCCCAACAATATGGACCAATGTTTACAACAATTGAACGATTCATTTGGTCCAAAAGTACATAAAGTCTCATAAAAGACGGTCTCTCAATAATTTATTGAGAGACCATTATATTGTGTTACAAAGTGACTCTTTTTACATTGCTTGTAACTATGATAATAGTTTTAGTGATCATATTCATTTACTATTTTAAATAACATTATTAATAATTTTGGACGATCCCATCATATAAAATTAGCCAGAATTTATAAAGTAACGCAAGTCTTAAATTAAGTGTCAGTGTCTTTTAACTAAAACGATTACTAAAAGTAGTATAACGGTTTTATGGTCTCCCACAAGACCGCTCCCAATATGGCAACTACAAACTATAAAAGAATGAGGAAAATCTAGTTGAATTGGGTCGGAGGGAGTATATATAAGCGTGATTAAATACACTTCAACTTATAATTTGGGTCTCTTCAAAAAAAAAAAAAAACTTATTATTTGGGTAATCATTAATCAATCGAATTGAACCTGTATAGGAATATACCTGTAAAATATCCGAACAATTTTTTTTTTTGACGGAACATTGACATCACCACGATCATTGGCTAGAGTTTCTTGTTATTTTTTTCCGAAAGAGACCTGGCCTCGTTACTTAGATCAGTAGCTAACACTAGACTTTTTGTACAACTGCTCCCACGCTCCGCGAAATGGACTAACCCTAAAACAAAAATGTCACTCAATTGATATGTTAATACACACAAGTTGAGGTGTCGGGGCCAAACTCATGTAATCCCGTACTCCCGTAATATTGATAATCAATACGGAGTATTACCTTACCTTCATTTAAAATCAATTTTTTCAATCTTTTTATAACGTGTTTTAAGGTGCGAATCTAACTACATACGTTATAGAGTTACCAAAAAATCTCTATAAATTATGTAAAATGATTATTAGCTTCTAGTACACAAAGGATCGTGTCCGAATCTCAAATTGATTATTTACTGATCGAAATTAAATCAAAGTTCTACTTGACATATACACGAACATAAATAATTTGATTCATATATAGTCTTATGTGCCAAGTACCACCTTTAAATAGTGAAATACAATATAGGGAATTAATATTACCGATTCACCTCCTTTCAAAGTCGATTTTTCTAGTCGTTTAAGAGAGGCACTTTAACGTGCGGTTAACTACGAGTCTACGGCAGAGATACTAAAAATATGTGAAACGATTAGTAGTTTTTGGTACAAAGGATTGTGTCTGAATCACATACTGATTTTTGATTGATGGAAATCGAAGATCTACTGAACATGAACACAAATAACCTGATTCATACGCATCTGTTGGCTGTTGCTAAGTACCACGCTAAATTAAATGCCTAAAGTTGTTGGAGTAAATAAGGTGGCTAGGGTTTTCATTTCAATAATGATTCAATAATCAAATTAATCATTCATCAAAAATGGAAAGTAAAGTTGTCATCATAATGTTACTATCTGCCAAAAATGTCAGATTGTCATCCCAGTAAATTTTGGATTGATTTTAATGGTCCACGGCATTATCTACTGATTGATTAGTCATTATGCACTGAAGCTCGATCGATACAAGTCAATCTGGGCTGCGCTCAATAATAACCATCTTTTTCAGCTACACATGGGCAAAATTACTTTGTAGCTTGGGGCTGCCGAGGGCATAGAGTCATGGACTAACCTGTATCTTTTGAAAACATATCAATATCGTCTAAATCTTTCAAATGATTCAAAATTAGAATAGATATTCAATTTTACGGGTTTAGATTCGTCCCTCCATAAACGATTTGCTCGTACATTGTACTTCAATCTACTCTATGATTAATTGATTATGTGTCCCACCACCGGTCATGCGCAAATGGGTGCACATCCCTTTTGTTGAAATTTTTTTGGACTACGTTTTTGGAAGTTTTTCAGTTTGGCTAATAGCATCCGCTGCTCCACTACCAATGATATTATTGTCACGAGTATATCAATATTTAGACAGATTTATCGATTAAATTGATTTCAATAAGCTGACTACAGTTATGGAGTGAGTATTTGTCTAATACGAAATAGTGCCTTCTTTTCTTTCAATTCCATCTCACATAAACGTGTCTAAGGACACATACCCGAAAGCATCAAGTAAAGCTTAATTGGTGATGTTTTGGGACTTGATATCCATAATGAACGATTTAATTATTTAATCCCCATTTGCATCAACTATGCCATATTCATAACTCCTCAAATCTTTGATTTTTTTTCCTATCAAAGGAGGTTTTAGCCGTTTTACATCACTTGTCTAAATCATACCAAACAGGTATGTAATATTGCGTATGGGGATGAGATAATAAAGACATACGAGTATGTAATTGTATAAGGTAATTTGCCAATTTGGTGTGATCTAATTTGAGTATCACTCGTTCATAATTATTTCAAGTTTTTTCTTCTAATTAAGTGGACGCCATATATATGATGCACGTCAGTTTCATAATGAATTTGTTTGTCCTCGTAGTAAACTAGTAATGCCTCTGTTCTTCGTGATGACCTTATCACTACAATTGAATCTCGATAAGAAGACGCAAGCAAATCGGAAGTGGTCGTCATTGATACTAAGGATTCATTATTGTATATATCTAGGTTAGTGCATGGTTTACCCTTCAAAGTTCAGATCAATTCGTCAAGATCTCACGTAAAAAACACGAGATTGTGTCATGATACACATAGTGTGTAATCGAAATTATGTACCATCTATTCGTAATTGGAAACCGTTCTTAATTATATTCATTCATGCTTCAAAATTTTCAATTTTCTCCAAACTATAAGGACTATATGACGATCCATGTGAGGATGTGGTACCAAATCGATATTGAGCATGCTTATTTCATGCATCAGTGACCCTTAGCTTTATATTTGTGTGACAAACTTTTTACTCATAGCTCGTTATCTTATCAAGATTAAAGTGAACAATTTTTTGAAATAATGCTCAAAAAACAAATGTTAAACAAAATGGGTCGGAAAAAAACTTGTACAACATAATGGGGTGCACGTCACCCATTTGTAAAACCGCCAATGACTATGGCGGTTTTAGGACTTGTGAACAGTAAAACAAAAATCTCAATTTTTGTGAACAATAAAAGGTTTTACACTAACTATTCACAATTTTTTTTTTTTTTTTTACTCTTAAAACCGCCACGATGGGTGACGTGCACCCCATATAGTTGAACAAGTTTATTTTCCACCCATTTTGTTTAACATTTTTTTTTCGAGCACTATTTCGTTAAATTGTTCGATTAAAGCAAGGTTTGCCCTTATGATTCGTCAACTAGATTTTCTTGTAGAAGACACGTTATTGGATATTCTCAAATCTTATACATAATCATATATAGTGCTTGTTTTTTTGGTAGAAAACATCAATGGACCAATCTGACTGTAACATCCCCACCTCCACACTAGGACCAGTACTCCTACAATGACAGCCTATCAGAAATTCAACAATGGCAGACAATGTGCTAGCTTTTGATACTTTCTTCTTGGTGCTTATCCCAAATTATTCAATAATAATAATGATATCAATTTTCGAAAGTTTACAACATATCGGATTAGATCAAATTGCCTTGCAGTAGGTGAGTGAGAGCGACTATAATATCGCTAATATCAGTAATATGCAAATTTCATTCACGCAACGGGATCTCTTCGTGTCTTAATATTATCCTAATTCAGTAATAATAACATTTATAATGATAATACTATACGAAAATATTTAAAGCTCACATGAGTCACATCACATCATATCAGATCAATTTACATTGCCTCCATAGGTGAATTGCATTCATGAAGAAACACACTATCTTATAGGGGTCTCTCTGATCACTACTCGACTTCCTACATAACCGAAAATCATGTACACCTTTGAATGTCATTTCTTTTATAAATCACTCTTCCTTTACACTAGCTATCTACTTTCTAGTCAGAGCAAAAGAGGGCTCTCTTCAAAATTCATGAACTTCTTCATGAAGCTATCACTTCCTCTGTTTCCTACTCCAATACAATCCACACTGTTGTCTACTGAACTGCTGATGCTAGCTATATATCTTGCATTCATGCTCATGTTCCATCTCTGTCGCCGCCATGGATCTTGTACAAGGTCTGTTATTCCTGCGGTACAACTATTTCTGTATTTCATCTCAAATAATTATGCGTAATTGTTCTTAAGAATATCCATTTTTTTACAAATACATGGAGACCTTCTGATCTGTAGTTCTGTACTCTTCCTTTGCTTTCGTTGCTTCGATCTATTTTCCTAATGATGCGTGTGAATTACGTCTTACGTTGCAAAGTGCAACATGTACGTGATATAGTTCACAATGCAATCGGATTGTTTAATTTGTTTAGATTTATGTCTTTATGAACTAGCAAGGGATCGATATGAAACATTATTGATTCAATTTACTAGAAACAAATTATTGGTAAATGAAAACTTAGCATTATAACCGTTGATCACGTACTTGTTGATTAGAATTAACCATCGACTTAGGTTCATTTCAAATGGTTTATGATGAGTTGCAAACTCAACCACGTCGGGAAACAAGAATTAAAAAAAAAAAAAAAAAAAAAAAAACTAGTTTAAGAAAGAAACAAAACCATGCATTTCTAGCTTAGTCTTTAGTCTCACACTAGAATTTGTGAATGTTTTGTTAGATAACCAACTCAAACCAAAAGTTTAGACGGATAGTTAGGACACCCACAACGGTTTTATACCTTGAACATGTTTGATATGATCGCTTAAGAGTTAAGGAGTTTTTATAACTTGATGAGTTGAAGTAGTATGGGAAGTGTATGTCATGCGGTAAATGTGATCATAAGAGGTAGAAATTGTGACCTTAGTTTTACTAGCGAAGTGCGACTGGACTGTGGACATAAGTGGACATTTGCAATTAGCAGTTCAAGTATCAAGATTTAAAATAAAATGATACACTCTAATCCCCTTGAAATTTCACCAACGAAGTAATCTAGATTCGCAAATTTAATCAAATTCTAAAGTAGTGAAAAATTCATGCAAGTTTCGAAATTCGAATGAAGGAAACTCATATCCATTGCACAGGAACTTTGCCAAAACTTGTTCTGCTCCAGGCTCGGTTCTGGGATTAGTCTCGGTCAATAATCAAGAACAAATCAAAGCTAACCAAACCTAAAGGCTTCTGAAGCACCTTGAATCAGCCATGCCCAAGACACTTTAATTCAGACATGCGCCCACACCCTACAGCCCCTGCACTCAAGGTTTGGTTTACACAACCCTTCAATTATACACAACCTCGCTTATGAATACACTCGTACTGTCGCATCTTGTACTGCGTCATTACTCAATAGCATTCACCTGTGGATTGCCATACAGCTCTCAGGTAGAACGAGAAGATACAGAAGCAGCTCAATTCACCGATGAGAGGTGAGGTTCTGAATCCTGATACATCCTGAGTCCTGACTACCTGATACAATCTTTAGAACAATTTCCAAATACTTCAGTAAGAGGACAAGATCATACATACTAATGTTGGGAATCGGCGTTCACTTTTCGCAGGTAGCTAGCCGTAGTCTTGAAGAAGTAACGGAACCACTGTACCACCAATGTCTGTATGTTCTACAGATTCTCGCAAATAAGGACTCCTCGTGCCAGGCCCAAGCAAAAAACATTGACCAACAAAACAGGTAAGATGCAAAAACAGACAACAGAGGAAAACTCAAATCACATTATACAGCAAATTATGTTCAATAGATCAGCTTGGGAGACCCATAAATTATTTTATTATTCGATAGGAAATATAACCAGATTACAGGACACAGAGTATGCTCATTATAGTGCAAGTCTGTAACTGAAATGACGACTTAGAAAACAGTTCGTTCTATGCTCTACATCGAGAAAAGTAAATAGGTATTACAACTCTTCACCATGCCGTCTTCATAGTGATATCCCCTTGTAAGTATGCCCAGATATACAGAACCTTACATGGTTGGCCTCACATTAAGCCTACTTGCCAGCTTCATGCCCAAAGACTTGTCAGCCTGAAAACATATCACAAAATAGTCAGTAAAGGCATTGCAGAAAAGAGGGAACAACACAGATTAAGCCAGCTTTGAAATTAGGTCAATTGGACACTTTACCTGTGACCAGTATGAAACCCAGATGCTGCGGATCTCATGAGTGACACGAGGATCAGTTAGAGCGTCAATCCATCTTTGGATAAATCTCTCTTGCCTGAAAGTAGGAAAAGATGGGATAAATCCTCACTGTAGCGTTAAGAAGTGCAGTTGTGGCACAAAAAGCATAGAGTGAGACTCACCTGGCAGGCTCAAATGTTCTGTATCTCTCCCCAGGCTGCTTGAAATTGTTCTCCTTGACAATAATTTGCTGCATACAGAAAGCACCAAATGATAACCAGTTATTTAAATAATATTTAGATCTCATAACCATATCCATTACACTAAGAGCAGATAAGCACAACAGCTGTAAACTGATTGTATTGAACATTGGAATCAACACCAGAAAAGAGAGAGAAACTGACCCTGTCACGTCTCCCATTCAAGACATTTGGTGGAATAGGATACTTCTCAGCATG
The DNA here is from genome assembly GCA_038382645.1 of Spergularia azorica. Lineage (NCBI taxonomy): Eukaryota > Viridiplantae > Streptophyta > Magnoliopsida > Caryophyllales > Caryophyllaceae > Spergularia > Spergularia azorica. The sequence goes on from JBBYHQ010325971.1 coordinate 10,751, forward strand.
ACGAACGGGGTCATATCTTGAAGGGAAGTAATCAACCTGATTACGGCATCCAGTAGTTAGGACATTAATTGGCAACCCAAACATGATTAGCTAGAATGACGAAAATATGACCCCTATACATACCTCCTCATCCCTGTGCATAAAGTTCATGAATCCATCATAGTGATTGTTGTGGTGAGCGCATTTTGGTGCATTAGCTGGAAGTTGAAGGTAGTTGGGCCCAAGACGGTGTCTTTGGGTATCAGCGTACGAGAAAATTCGAGTCTGCAGCAACTTGTCATCTGAGTAGTAGATCCCAGGAACAACGATGGCAGGGCAAAACGCCAGCTGCTCATTCTCTGCAAAGAAGTTGTCAATGTTCTTGTTCAAGACAAGGCGTCCAACAGGTTGTAGGGGCAAAATGTCCTCAGGCCATGTCTTGGTAACATCTAGGGGATCGAAGTCAAATTTATCTTCATCAGCAGGGTCTATCGTTTGGATGAACAATTTCCATTCAGGATAGTTGCCAGCAGCAATAGAATCAGTAAGGTCCTGAGTTGCATGACTGTGGTTGGATCCACCAACTTTAATGGCTTCATCTTCCAACAAAGACTTCACTCCACAAGTTGGCTTCCAGTGAAACTTCACATAATACGCTTTTCCAGCCTTGTTAATCAGCATATATGTGTTAACACCTGACCCTTCCATGTGCCTGTAATCTGAAGGAATACCGATATCATCGAAGAGAAAACTGAACATGTGCAAACTCTCAGGATGGTGAGAGAAAAAATCAAGGACCCTCCAATTTTCCTGGATGTGAGTCTTGGGGTTTGGTTTCAATGCGTGCACCATGTCAGGGAACTTCATGCCATCACGGATGAAAAACACAGGAAAATTGTTTCCTACCATGTCAAAATTACCCTGCAATCCATTGAAATTAGGTGCACCGCATTAGTAGATTATAAGGGAGGGGGGGGGAGGGGGGATTCATCATACACCACCACCAACTTGCATAAAGGGCAAAGGGCAGCCCGGTGCACATTGGCGTCCCCGCTAAGCGAGGGTCCGGGGAAGAGTCCCACCACAAGGGTGTAATGAGGGCAAGCCTTCCCTTGTCAATTTATTTGACAAGAGGCTGCTCCCAGGACTTGAACACGTGACCTATCGATCACACGGCAACACCTTTACCGATGCGCCAAGGCTCCCCTTCATCTTAAATTTAAAACACTAACTACTCCCTCCATCTTAGCAGGTTCTTCTTCACGCTTGTTCAAAGTTCACCTCATATAATTTGAACCAAACGTAAAGAACTTCCTGGAATGCCAAAAGGGATTCGATACACAAAAGGACACCAAATCAGCTTTGAGTCATGGCCACGAGTTCCAAGATCTCCCAACTGTTTGTTCCACATAATTTTGACCTAGAAGACCCCTAAAAAATGTTTAATCTGAAATGCCAAAGACCAAATGAAGAAACTGGGAAGATCGAGAATTGTAGTCAGACAAAGCTCATCCATAAAATTCTTACGCCAAAAAAAAGAGAAGAAAACTAATGAAGCTAAAATCATCATTTCTGCCAACAAACTACCAAAATTGAAAACAAAGGTCTGAACTACAGGCAGTACAGTCCTCACCTCTCTGGTGTAGAACTTCACAGCAAAACCACGAGGGTCCCTGAGTGTTTCAGGACTTCCACGCTCATGAATAACAGTTGAGAAACGAACAATGACTGGAGTCTGAACCCCAGGGGCACGTAAGAAATCAGCACATGTGAGGTGGGTAACATCATGGGTGACTTCAAAAAATCCCTTAGCACTCGCTCCCCTAGCATGAACAACACGTTCTGGAATGCGCTCCCTATCAAAGTTGGCAAGTTTCTCCACAAGATGATAATCCTCCAAAAGAATAGGTCCTGTTTAGATGAAACACGACAAAAAAGTATTAACAATTCAGTAAAAAATCCAGAATAGCAATACTCGAATTCCAGAAATTACAATGCCACAAATGCATAAAAGAAATAAACTTTGTAAGATAATATCTAACACGGAAGAAGACATCATATCACAACAGAGGTTAAGCCATTAAAGACTTCTAGTGCAAGACAGCGAGGGAAGTCGGACATACGTTTTGAAAACCAGGTTGACATGACATAGTATCTTTAGAACTCATCACCCAGTATTTTAGTTGCTTACAGTAAGCAAGAGAACCAACCTTAGCCTAAAGCCTTAAACAACAGTGAAACTAAGAGCGGCCAGGGGGATGGTTGACGTTAGTTCAATACAAGCTGCCCAATAACATAAATGAACCCCTAAAACTCAATTTCCTCCTAAACATAGACGGCTTGACTGGTAGGTGGGAACCCCATAGCAATGTAATGGGATTTTGTATGCTTTACAATGTCAAAGGAACTCCATTAAATTGAGGATATCACCATTGTTCACGTTAAACCTATGTAAAACACCATTACACCACTAGATGTAGTCAACCACACTCTTCCCCTTGTGACCTCTCTCATTAATTCATATTCCACTTTATTTGTACAAAATGGGATACATAACATTGGAATGAGAATACGACCAACCAAGCATACACATATAAATAGACTCATACACGAGGGTTCTTTAGGGCTAATTACAACCATTGCCAATAGAGAACACAAAAATTTCATGTGAGGTAGTTGTTTTTGAAAGAATCTTCCAGATCTTGTCACACGAAAACATGGCTGTAACTTGTCACGATGAGACTTCCCTTTACTGGTCTAAATCTCTCTTTATATGTCGCTAACACGATAACTATCACTTCTCACATAAAAGTCTATTCTCTTACTGGTTTACCTATTCTATACTCATATAAACATACACACTCGCCAAGACATTCATTGAGCTGTAACAGATCTGTGCTCGACTCAAGGACAAGGATAAAGCGGAGCTAATATAGGAAGCTCGCCAACAAATTCTTTCAGATGTAAATATGAAACAGATGGCAGCAGTATTCTCAGCTACAATCACAGCAACCCAAGCATTGTTACCATTATTCATGCTCTAAAGTTCTAATTATTTTGTAAAGGGAACTGATTTTGACATTCCTAAAACCCGATTTCCCACTCCTCTCGACCAAACTGTCATAACCTATAGTTTCGACTTTTGACCTCATTTGACTCACTCTCTATAATCTATATCATCTATTGCAAGATTGATGTAAAAAAATTCACGTATTTCAACACTTTAATATCAGCTTCATTTCTACCAATTTTGCCAATATTTAAAAGCTACCGAGTATGTATTATAATACCATTTCATTATCTGCTTCATTTCTACCAAATTAACAAAACACAAACATCATTAATAACAAAATTAAGAGCAAAAATGAAGTATACCTCTGGTACCAACGGTCAAGGATGAGTTGTTGTTGTAAACCGGAGCACCCGAATTGGTAGTCCAGTATGGCGAATTGTGTGCACTTGACGGACGAAACTATTCATCCAAAATCATAAATCAATTCAGTCAAAACAATAATATTAGCAACAAATTAGTACTACTTTTAAAGTTGATATGCTTTTTGGGCACGCTTATCGAGGAAGATGTTTCGGGAATCGTAAACGTAACATTAATATCCGGACTTTGGATTAACCGATTCGTGTGTACACCCTCCTCGATAATAAACGAGAACAAGCAACAAAAACGACATGGAAATTATCGGAAATCATTTTGAAACAACAAAATTAACCAAAACATAACAATTGAACAACAAAGCAATAAGATAAGGGAAATAATAAATTAAATTAAATTAGTACCTTATAGGGATCCATGGAGAAGGAGGAGGAGGAGATTTTTCCGGAGGAGAGAGAAAGTGAGGATAGAGATGAAGGAGATGATGAATGAATGAAGGTGTGTGGTAAGCACAAAATTATTTAATTGTAATTAAATGTGATTGATAAAAATTGGGGGAAAATAAGTGATTTTTTTGGGATTTATATATTTAGAAGTTGTTTGACTCTGAGTTGTGTTTTTTTTTTTTTTTTTTTTGAAACGACTGAGTTGTGTTTATCTGTCGATGTGGAACTTTTATTTTCCTAGAAATGTTTATTTTTTTTCTACTCTTTATTTCAATAATTTGGCGCTATATTTTCTGGAGAACTGATAGAGGGAGCACTGTGCTCCGCAAATTCTCGTACAGCACACAAAACGACAAGCAAGTAGGAGGGC
>JBBYHQ010326006.1:0-14928 GCA_038382645.1 Spergularia azorica
CGCCGAGTTTCGAGCCGATCCCGAGCTCGATCCTAAACATCCGAGCCGATCCCGAGCCTACCCGAGCTCGGGCTCAGGTCGGCTCGGTTACACCCCTATATGCAACTTATCATTTAAGCTTAACTTATATAATAAGTTTAGTGGCATTACCAAACGCGCTTATTTGGTCAAACTAATGAATTGACTACTGAAATAAGGTATTTTAACAAAATAAAAGTTGAGTATCATGATTGGCCTAGTGGTTAGGAAACCAACCTGCTTGCGAGTTGTCTCGAGTTCCAATCCTCATATCTCTACCTCCGCAATATTAGCTGCTCATATGTACCACAAATACAAGATTAAAGCTAACATATACATGTAAAACTGGATGTACAAAATACGATTTAGAGTACTGTATAAAGTAAGATTTACTCCAACTCTTTCTCAGCTGCATAAAGCAGACGTTTATGTAGTCTTGTGGGAGTCACATATGTCATGTCACACTAGATTCACGCAAGTTTGATTCCTATCAGCTCGAGAAAATTGTAGAGCAATCATTAAATGTATCCTTATTTATCATTTTTGTTTCCATAATTTCTATTCATGGACAGCTTGGCAGCCCCAAATTATGGACATCAGGGGTGAGGATCTGCTCCCATTTTTTGTATGACCGTTCAACCAACATGGGTAAAATCAAGAGTCTAAAACACGCATCGTATCTCCACTTTCAAAAAAAAAAAAATAGCGTATCATATTCGACTAGTCATAGGATGGTGTATATTAGAGCTGGCAAAAACTGACACGACACGAACCGGACACAAAAATACAGGGTTAGTGTTGGGAGTTTCCAACCCGTTTAATTAAACAGGTCAACACGTCTAACACGATTACCTAAATGGGTTGGGTTAGTGTTGAAATTTTTGACACGAAACAAACACGAATTGACCCGTTTATTTGTATTTGATATGATATTCTTGTCAATTCGTATGACCTCCTTGACTTTTTAAGTGGTATAGAGCCCAAATCAAAACTCAAATAATCTATGTGGAAATTACTCTTTTTTAAACCAGAGTTTATTATTAATGATGAGTTACATAGACTCAATAGCCTTAATTTTAAAATTTTTCTTTAATAAAATGTAATTTTTGTGAACTTTTCTTTTAGGCAGGTTGTTAACGTATTACACGTTTAATATATGGGTCGGGTTAGTGTCAAGGGTTATCGACACGTTTAATAATCGGGTCGGGTTAGAGTCAAGGGTTTTACAACCCGTTTATCTTTGACACGGACACGAACACGACTTTTTGCCAGCTCTAGTGTATATAATCACAATTCACGCAAGTTTTTATAAGTAATAGTGTTGAGTGTTAACCATTGGAGTAATAATGTAATTGCCCTCAATTATTATTATTTTTTTTTGGATAAAATGTGAATTTTATTAAGATTAAAGTCCACCTTAACCTGAATGGAGTCATTCAACAAGTTACAGTAGACCCCTAGCTTGAAGCCAGCTAGTGTTTTTAGTTAAACAATTTCTTACAACAAATCTAACTCTAGTTTTTACATCCTGTCTAACCAGGCTACTAATTTTACTCGTTGATATATCATTTGTTCCACTCTGCATTTGTTCCTAGCCATCCAGATACGATAGATTAGGCTGCACGCACTGCTCCTGCTACCTGTTTAGCCAGCTTGCTCTGCATCCTCTTCTTTGCACACCAGTTGAGGGTATCTACATCAGGGAACTCTATCTTGCTCCACTGTCTGAAAAAATCCAAGCATCTTTTTGAGTAAGGGCATTGAAACAACAGATGCTCATGCGTTTCACTAGCATTCTGACAAAGGAAACAATTATCTTCCTGACAGACGCCAATGTTCATTAGTTTGTCCTTAAGTTGTAATCTTTTGAGGATAGCTAGCCAACTTATGAATCCTGTTTTTGGGATGATATGCCTACACCATAAGAATTTCCCCCAGCTTTGTATACTCCCCTTTCATCCATTTGTATCCAGCTGAAACTGAATATTTGGTGCTAGGATCGTCCCACTTTGTATTTAGTAAGTCATCGTTCATGTTCTCCTTTACTGCACAAATCTTCTTCCAATACTAGCTGCAGTCAATAGGAGGCTTATACTCCAACCAGTTGCTTGACTTAATGTAGATACTATTAATTCACTTGATCCACAGATAATTATCAGCCTTTTTGAATATCCAAACAGCATATTTGCCAATGCATGCTTTGTTCCAGGTGATAATGTCTCTAATTCCCAACCCCCCTGCTTCTTGAGGGGTGTAGATTGTGTCCCAAGCCACTAGATTTTCCTCATCACCATTTTGGGAATAATAAAAACTCTAGCCCAGAAATCATGGAGGTGTATCAACACTGCTTTGACAAGGGTAAGCCTACCTGCTTAGGAAAGCTTTTTTGCACCTAAACTTCTGATTCTATGGACTATCTTCTCAGTAAATGTATTACAGTCCATTACTCTCAGTCTTCCAGCTGTTATTTGGATAACTAAATATCTAAATGGAATGGCTCCTTCCTTATACCCTGAATAACTCAACACCTCGGAGTAACAGAATTGCCCTCAAATTCAAGACTTTTGTATTTGCAACTACTCAATTTGATCGTAATAACCTTGATATATCTTGAACTGTAATGTATCTTTTTTGCGATTCACAAAATTAATCGAACATCTCACTTCTCGGCGCGTCCCAGTGAAATTGATACACAAAACGTAAAATCGTCATCACTAATTCTAGGAGCAAAGCCTCGCGAATCTTACTTCTTAATTCACAAATTCTCCACCTCTACTTCTATTCACTGCCCTTCCTTCAAAGACTGCTAACCTTCGAAGTACTAAGGTGTAGTACAACACTACAGAGTACTGCATTATGGTCACATACTACCATGTCGTCTTAGATTGGTCTTCTACATTACTCATCCGTAAATTGTAATAAACGGATCCTCTAAACTTGTATTTTACTCGACAAACTTTATAAAAAGAATTTTAGAGGATCCCTACCGAATCATTGGAGCCAGGAAGCTTTCATATGCTGGTAGGCTCACTCTTGTGAAAGCTGTAATGATGCACCTACATGATTATTGGGCTAGGATTTTCCTACTCCCCAAATTAGTCATAAAGAAAATTAGAGACATCCGTCGAAACTTTCTGTGGGATGGCAGTGAACATCATGTTAGGGTGCCTTTAGCAGCATGGGAGAATGTATGTATTCCAAAGTAGAATGGAGGTTTGGGGTTGAGAAATATTGAACTATGGAACCTGGCAAGCATTGGAAAATTCGTTCACTGGATTTATACTAAAGCTGATACACTGTGGATAAGGTGGATTGACAGCATTTATCTCAAGGGGGCCAATTGGGAGGACTATTCTCCTCCAACTGATTCCAGTTGGCACTGGAAAAAGATATGCCATGTAAAGGAGAGGATGAAAGATGGATATAGCAATGGTGACTGGATTGGTACTGGAAAAGCTTACTCTGTTACAGAAGGCTACAGATGGCTAGCTGGTAGTTCACCAAAGAAGGACTGGGGGAAGATAATTTGGGTGAGACAGGCCATCCCTAGAAACTCCTTTGTCACCTGGCTAAGTGTACTTAAAAAGCTGCAACTCAGGGACAAATTGGAGCAACTAGGGATATGCAGTGATGGTGTGTGTCTGTTGTGCAATGTCGAACCAGAGACACATGAGGACTTGTTCTTTAGATGCATTTATAGCAAAAAGTGCTTGGAGAGTGTTAAAAAATGGAGTAAAATCAACTTCCATGTGGATGACACAGTTGTTTGGTGTGCCAAGAAGAGGATGGGGTCGAAAATTAGGAATCAAATTGCGAGTGCTATACTGTGCAACTTGATTTATCAGATTTGGTATACAAGGAACAAATGCAGAGTGGAGTATGTTATTAGTAAGCCTGAAATTGTTGCGGAAAATGTGAAGAAAGAAGTAAGGAGCAGGATCAGAAGACTGTTACATAATATTAGTGCTCAAAATAGGATTTGGATTCAAGAAAGAATGCTGATGCAGTAGGAAAATGGGTAGGTTTTTTGGTTGCTTTGCTGGTTTTTTACAACTAGCAGATTGTATATAACATTTTTGATCATTAATATAATTTACATTTTGACCCAAAAAAAAAAATGTTAGAAATAATATCCTTCAACTACTAACTCTTTAACGGATCCTGACCCATCGGTAACGCAATGTTACAGTGACGATAGTCAGTCAATATTTCTCTAGTTGGAACCTTCCCCATGTATTTCTACAACATATTGAGCAGCCCACCCTTGACAATGCTTCTATAATCCCAAGAAAATTAGAAAACCTCTTTCTAAATCCTAGCAGCCACATATGAATCATGATTACTTAACAATGGGCAGCCCATTGTTTTTTACTAAATTGGAGGCCTAAATTTTTTTTTTTTTGAGGCCTAATTAAAAAGAAATAAAAAAGATTTGCTTACTTTTTGCTATTACTCAAAGAAAAAAGATTCACATGACATCACCTTGAGATCCTGCACATATCACTCAGCACCCTCCAACAAAGTAGACTAATAGAAAAAAAGATCCCACCATCAAGTTAATTACCATTAGAATCCAAGCAGAATCTACAACATCCCAAATGCTCCACTATTTGTTTCTCTTCTTACATACTATTATTGTAGCACTACCTGAGCAGGTGTCTCTACAACAGTGATTATAGTCACATTACCTGAGTCACCTACAGTTTTTGTCTGCTCGGGTCGTACATCAGGCGCAAATGTCGATACAATTTGATACAAACGACGGGAAACTGAATTCGAAGCATGTTGTGATACTGTAATTGTCTCCATCATAATAAATCCCTCCAGTGGAGACATCACTGATACAAGTGCACTGACTCTATCTACCACAATTATAACCTTGCTTTTCAGGCCCTTTCTACATGTTGGAATTCCCTACTGGGCCGACTGCTTTATATGACAGTTCTAATCCCTACTGTAGTAAACTGGAGATGCATGTGATTAGTAATTAGACGTGGCCACACGCATTAATTCGTAGAAAATGAAAAACATAAGAAGTTTGTACGAGACCGTCTAACCATAAAGTTATGAACTTTATAAAAGTCGCAGAGGAGATTTAGAATTAAATTTTCATTTGTATAAGATTCAATATTCAAAAAACTTGTCCTCTCTACATGCAGCGGCATCATAGTTGAACACTTGAACTATGAGGAGAAATAAGGAATGTACATACCAGCAAACGGCGCGCCGCAGTTCTGATGCAATATGTACATTCAAGAATGAATCTAATTTACTCTCTTATTGGTCAGCTGAAATGAGTGTAAGGCTACCAAGGCCAAGAAGTCATTGATGGCAGATGAATGCAGTTTGTGTCGCCGAACGTGTCAACGCAATATTCCACGATTAACAGAGAAGATCAGTAACTGAAACCAAAAAAATCAAGTCTTGTCCGAACAACCAGTCCAGTGCATAAACTTCTTTACTTCATCATATAGAACCAGGATTGCAGCAGCACCAGTACTTCGAAACATGTTTGAAACGGCACCTCGATAAAAAGATTTGAACCCTTCTGTTCTGTATATAGTCTTCCAGCAATCAAAGGTATTGTCATACATTCGCTTCTTAAGTCCAGATTGCATCATCATCCGTCTACGAACAGTATCAAATGGATAAGACAACAGCCCGGCTGTGGTGGTCACTGCCTGCGCTGCTAACCAACGCTTCCACAGTGCCAACTCTAGGTTAGATTCCTTGGTGAGAATATCTTTAATAGTATCAAAGCCACCAAAATAAATCCCGCGGTGGATAACCATTCCATGGAAAGAAGCAGGGAGTCCCCTGTAAAGACCACGAATCCCATCAACCTTATAGACAGTACTCATGAAGTGGTATATACCCCGAAACTGACGAGCATCTGCTTTCCCCAAGTCTGCGGCCAGTCGGGTATGGGCAATATCAAGCGGATAAACAATGACCAAAGTTGAACACCCAGCGGCAGCCCCGGCAAAAAAGTTGGCAGCTGTGCCGGACATTATAGGTGGGCCATCATCTTCATTTTTTAGAATGTTACGATAAAGGTCCTGCAATAAGAAACATAATCGATGAATAATTTTTCGTTACATGTAAACAACAGCGTGGTGATACATCAAGTTGTCAAATAAAAGAAAGGTCTTTCCCTGTCTCAAAATTTTAAATGTTTATACAGCTACTCCTGAGCTTCTATCTTGGTCATGCTCCTAAGAAAACTTAACATAATTTATCGAGTGCAATATAAGACAAGCACACAGAAAAAGTGGATATAGCTGTGAACTTCAATAGTTCAAAGTTCCCAACTTTCAATTAATCACAGGGTCTGTGGCAGGTTATAGAAAGAATATCCATATTGAAGGGCCTGGCGATAACATCTAGCACTATTAAGTTGAGCAAACCTTTCAACCAGCTAAGTTGGTAACTTGAACTTCAGAGAACTCTCTGGTACAAAACAAAGCTCCTACGATCACCTACCATGTGTAGTCTTAACTCCTCGGCTAATATGTCTGGACATAGTAACACACCAAAGATGTCTAAACTTAAAAGTAAATAGAAGCATATGATGTCAATCAGAAATGTACGTCTGATTGCTGTTGCAGCTACATCATCCATTGCAGACTTAAAATTTAGTATCACAATCACAATAACTGCCTAAAAACTCAACCGGGAGACAATTCAGATTTCCAGATAAAGAAAAATAACTTCCAGGGAAGAAGATAGTACAATCAGAAGACACACAAACTTAAAAGATAAAAACATAAAGCCAAGAAGAACAAGAAAAAAACACTAAAGCCGAAGCCCCTAATAAAAGCCATGTATCTTATAGGTAATATTGGACTTTTAACATTTGCAACTCCCTATTAGTAGACTGAAGAGAAACTCACGGGCCTTACAACTCGCTTCCCACATTGATGTCCCTCATCATCAGCTCAAATCATACACATATTGGTACTACGACAAGTTTAAACAAAGTATGCTAGGCCCACATTCTTGTTGGAGTCTTGAAGAAACACAGGATTAGAGCATAAATATACCACTCATGCTAATCACAGTTGCCAAATTAATTAGGATCCAAGTCTACACAAAAAATGAAATTGCCACCCAGGATGACTGAAGTATGAGGAAATCCTCATGTAGCAAAATCTACTTGCTTTTGAGATTGTGTGCCTCCGAACAAGACCCCGCACGACTCTATAGAATATGATTAAGAATGCTACTCCACATAAGGCAGAGAGACAAGAAATCTTGATCCCCAACTTCGAAGATCCAAAAACAATAGCCAGCTCCCTTAATCCTTACATCAGCCTTGTGGCCGTCGTGGTGTGCCCTTTGAAACTATAAGATATTCATTCCCACCATCTTGAGATTATAACTAATTTATTTTTTTCTGGGTTCAGAGGTAACAGATAACTAAACACAAGATGAGGCGCTCTTGTGAAGGGAGTAGCTTATTCACTTCTAGAATTATTTCCAACACTTGGGGGGAATCGCCGTTCTTCGCTCAAAATAACTCAGGAGACCTACGACGAGTAGGGGGGTCCTGATCTAAGCCTTGGCTAAACCTTGGAAATCTTAATGCCATAATGCCCTTCCTGGAGCTGCTGTTCTTTACTCAAATTAGGCCCCGGTAATCTTTTTTTCCTTGAATGAGGACTACTCCGTCTTTTTTACTACTGTGAGCGGTCTAAACTTCGACCCTTCTACCCCAGACCTCCCCAATTAAAAAAAGACCCGCCGGACCACTTGATCAGAGTAAACAGCTCGGCCCCGCTCGAGAATCGGGTTCTTGCCTTTCGTTTTGACCCCGAATGAGGCCGCTTGGCAAAAAACAGAAAAAAGGGAGCCTATCCTTTTTCATCTAATGCCGTCTTTTCCAACTCCCTTTCTTCCCGTCATGAAGTCTGCATCACAAACCTCAAAGTTTAACATAATCAATATACTTGTACACATCAAATACTTCTTAAGAGAACTCTGTCAACCCTCTTTCCTACCAAATAACCCCAAGTTGGATATATATCCTGCCCATATCAAACATGGGCCCACCTTCTCCATAGAATGAATCGGAAACTAAGTTGTAAGACATCAAATGTCTCTTACTGAAATTCTGGCATCAACATTCAAAGATTCTTAGCCACAGCACATCCAAACCCAGGGATAATTCTTTGCCTACCGGTTCTTATCTATGTATCTATCTCTCACTCACTCCATCACAAAATATGGGGATAAACGGTAGAAGGTAGTGAAGAATAGTGTTAGGTATGGTACACTTAACACTAGGCCATTCAGATTTGATGACATTATGATTGATAGGTCAATAGGTGGATTTCAAGAGACAATAGTGACAGACTGACAAAAGTACCACTCCCTGCCCTTGAATTCTTACATCAAGTAAATTGAAATCAAACATAATATTTTCACACAAGTTGTTCAAATTGCTCCAATATATATTTTGTGTGAAATCAAAAACATTCCCTCAAAAAAAAAAAAAGAAGCTGCACGTGATTCCCGAATTCCCCGACTCCAGTTAAGATTCTACGGTAGAGGTTTCCTTTCGAACACGATAATGGGAGAAAAGAGTTAAGGGGTTCCTACAATAAGCTTGTTGGTAGCTAATCATCTTACAAGTGGGCATGGGATGTACATAAATCCACAAAATCAAATCCCAAAACCACTTCTCCTTTGGACCCCTGTATGTCCGACTCATAATTCACTTCTGACTCCGTGTTCGATAGTCCAAACCGTAGCTTCTGTAAGGGCTGTGTCAATGGGCTATGCACCAATCTAGGGGCACCTGTGGGAACCTCTCTACTGACGAACCATCAAATGAAGCTTCCTTTGATTACCAAAAATTGATAACCGATCATCCAATGAAGCTTCCTCAGTACGGAGCACAAATTTAACTGCCCTTTTACATATTTAGATTCCCAGGTATTTAATTTACAATCCATCTCTTTACATAATTTTGTAAAACCACCAAATAACCATGTAACTGAAACCAATCAAGAAATATCTATTCTTTCATTGTCAGCGTCAAGAAACAAAAGGACTGCTTCATGTTATCCGTGTCAAATGACACAACCTCCCTTAATCAGCTGGAAAGACAGCTGAGCTAGGAATCCATTAGTATGAAGAATCTCAGATGCTCATCTATGATACCTTTCTCCACGCATCCCATCTTCTGTCAGAGATTAAACTAGAAACCCACAAGAGATGAACTCTTTCAATTGATTAAGCCAATTGCTTCAAAGATTTTCACCATGTGATGCTCTACAGGAACTCGTTGCTAGAAGCAAACATAGAATTTGGATTTGGGTCTACATGACGTTACTGAGGAGTAGTACATGATCAAGATAGCCCTAAACTGATAAAAGATAAGAATCATATCTGCTCCTGCTCATCATTGCAGTTTACAATTACTTTTGAAAACAGACCGCTAAGTTAAACACTTAACGGTATCCTTTTCCTCAAATGTTGGAATTATGATCCAAAAATAATTAGTCAAAGTTTGTGTGTGTTTGTTTCTATATTTTAGCTAGTAATAGCTAAGAATTAGAGTTAGTAGCCATTGTTTGATGTTATGGAATTATGGTTACGTGAGATGTGGGACTTGATTACAAGTAGTTCTAGTTATTGGGAGATGTAATGCCTATATAATAAGGGGCTTAATTAGTTGAGATTAATTGAGTAAGTTTAAGCAGTAAAAACTTCTCCAATGTTTTACTCTCCTACCTCTAAAACATCCCCAACAAAGCTCAAACAATTCTACACTCCTGTAATCAGCGGATCAGGGCACTCCTTTTTAGGTAATTAGAAACTTACAACACATTCCACCAAGTTTGTCAGCAACCTAGTAAGTTAGTCACAGAAGGGCTGACTACAATGTTTGTAGTAATATGCTTCGATCTTTGAAGTCTATGCTTCCAGAAAAGTCCTTTATAATCCAAGAAAACTATTTCTTCCCAGACCTCATTAACTACTGACATTCATCAACAAGTTCAGGTAACAGAGGAAAGACCTGATTATTAATTTCTAAATGAATGGCAGACAAGCAACAACAGACAATTGTCCCCCTACCTCACATGGACAATGTGACCAATATACCTTGGCAAGTAAATGGTAACCTGAGCTCCGTTCACTCCGAGCAAAACAGATCCATATACTAGGCGATATAACTTAAACCTCAATTGACAGTCCACTAGATGATTCCAAACAAAAAGACCCTATACTAGGCCATATAACTTAAACCAATCCAGAAAGCTTAGGCATCTTCCTAAAAGTCCTTCATTCTTCCATACTCATGAACTTGTCCATAAGGAAAAACAAGCTCAACTCAGCTATTCCCTCCAAAAGTAGCGGTCTAAACACCGATGCTTAGTTCTTACAACTGCCATATAATGCATTTATGCCGAATCTTATACTCAAAACTCATGCACATTACTCCGAACATCCAAAATCAAGCTAAAACCTGATAAAATTCCCATCTTTGAGCAAATTTCACCTCGATCACCACCACAAAATGTCCAAAACTACCGCACAACCATGTAATTGAAAGAAACCAAGAAACTTCTATTCTTTTATCATCAGTCATCACCCTTAAAATTGATACACAGCTTTGATAGAAAAAGGGGTGTTTCATGCTATTCACGCCAAAAGATAAAATTTCCCTTTGACCAGCGGGAAACATATTTGAGCTGGATATCCTGTATGTTTCAATGAAAATCCTCAGATACTCGCCTATGATAAATATTACAGGCATCCCCTATTCTGTCATAGATTAAACTAGCAAACCCACAAGAAATGAGCTGATTGCTTCAAAGATTTCTACCATGTGATGCTCCACAAGCAACTTAGTGCTGGAAGCAAACACAGATTTTAACTTTGGGTAAATATGACGTCAATCAAGAGCCTAGAGAGTACATGATCCAGACAACCCCAAAAAAGAGAAACATAATGTAGGCCACATCATCCAAAATGATAAAATGACAAAGCTTAGTAACTTCAGTAGCCAATAGATCATAGTTCAGAATATGTTTACAATCTTCAAGGTAAATTACTCAAATCTGCTTCTGTCCATCATTCCAGATCACATTTAGCTTTTGGAAGCAGACTATGTTCTCAGTTAAATGTATCCTTTTCCTCAAACAATGTACACTCCTGGTATGTAATCTTCAAACAAACAGCAGCTTAGGGCATTCCTTTTTTGGCAGTTACGCCATGTTCCACCGCAGCAACATAGTAATGATAGGCTGACTATAATGTTTCCAGAAATATGCTTCTATCTTTAAAGTTTAACTTTCCACACAAACTCTTTTATCGTTGCAGGAAAGAACAAATGAGAATCATTTCCTCCCAGACCAGGTCAGCCTACCAATATCTTTGTCAATTGTCATTCATCGAGGAGTTCAGGTAATAGAAGAAAGACATAATCATCCCTCTCACAATGAAGTGCAAGCAAGTAGCAATCTATAATTGTACCTGAACCTCACGAGGACAATACAACTATATACCTTGGCAAGTAAATGGTAACAAGCCCCGTTCACTCAGAGCAAAACAAATCATCATTCTGTGAGTCATCAGGACAAGAAAACGTAAAACACCTCAACCTGAATTGGCGGATCCAAACACACATAGACGATAGGCTATCTAACTAAACCCCCATCCAATTACAGGTAGTACAAGTGTACAACCTATCAGCAAGACACTGCAAAATGAATGCCTAAACCCTGCAGAAAGCTTTATCAATTCCCCGATAAACTTATAGAGGATTTATCTCCCCAGCTAGAATAAAATGCTGCTTCATTCTTTCAAACTCACCAACTTGTCAATAAGAACACATGGTCCGCTTAGCTAAACCCTCCGAAAGCACCCGTCTAAACACCGATTCTCACTTCTTACGACTGCGTATAACGCATTCCAGCCAAATCTTATACTCAAAACTCATCCACATTGTTTCAAAAAAAAAAAAAAAAAAACTCATCCACATTACTCCAAACATCCAAAATCAAGCTAAAACCCGACAAAATTTCCCGTCTTTGAGCATATTTCACCTTAATTCCCGACAAACCACAATACTATTACCATTCAGCAAAACCAGCCTATACATGAAGGCCACATAATACTACTTCCAATAAACCAAAATACTTTATCACATAATACAACAAACAAAACAGAAAATTAAAACATACAAAGCATAAAAAGTCATAATTCACAGAAATAACTCAACAACACGGATAATATCGATTTGGGGTCGGCTAACATGAATCGTCGTATAAAACCAAAACTCGAAAAATAAAACATAAATTGAGCGAAAGATACCTTGAGAGAGAAATTGAGAGCAACAGAAGGGTAATACCGAAGAACACTACTCCCATTACCCCTCCAAAGAGAGAGAAAACCCTCATCTTGTACAGTACGCACAATACAATCAAGCATACCCTTAAATTTGGTGTGTCTCCCAGCAACAATAGCGAAATTACTCTCTTGGGTTTGTAGCAAAAGCTTAGCTCTTTCAATGGGGGCAACAATCGTGTGGACTACGCCACCCATAACAGCACCCGCCATCAAATCTCTCTGGAAATTGGTTGCGTGTCTCCATGATGATCTTGACCCACTTGCTATTCTTGCCGCTGGATTTGTTGACATACTACTGCTGCTACTCTCTTCTTCTCTCTCTTCTTCCACCATTTTTGTACACACAATTTTATGAAATTGATTGATGGGTTTTTACTGGGTTTGTAATCATGATGAAAGATGCAAACTTTTGGGGTTTGGGTGATGTGAAATGGTGGTATGATTGTGCATAATTTGTTGGGATTTTTGGGGGTATTTTTGGAGGGGTTGTATTTGTATTTGTTGTTGTTGATTTTGGGGAAGAAATTCAAGGTATGATTAGATTAATTAAATTAAATTAAATGATGGAATGTTGATTGATGATGAGGATCAGAGAAAGTGGATAAAATGGGAAGAACTGAAGATGTTACTTTTGTTTTGGGGGACTGGTTTATTATTCGAGTCTAAAGGAGGGAAAAACTGGAAGAAAAGGGATAGGAACAAAATACTCCGTAGTTGTTCTTCGTTGTGCGGCTTGTGCCTGTCAATTCATAGACCCAATCGGAGTTATGAAGATTCACAAAAAAAAAAAAAAAAAAAAAAAAAAAAAAAAGTGGATCAGTTGATTCTTGGCATAGCGTTATCACTACCCCTAAAAAAGGTGTTGGTTTTGGGTACCTTTGGATTAAGACGAGATTAACGAGCAAATTATATCATGTCCTGAAAGCTCCTTACGACTTACGAGTAGCTCAAAAACAAAACTTGTCCCAAAGTTACTGACCCGAAATACGATTATATAAGATCTGAGAGTATAGATATTGGTTAAGACTCGAAATGGGCCGAGTTGAAACTGACCCGACAAGGCTCCAATTGACTCGACTCGGCCTGAAACTGCCCCGATTCTAAGTTTCTAACCTAAATCTACCTCGTAACAACTTCAGTGAGTCACTCCCTCACTAGTAGGGGTGGCAAATGGGTCGTCGGGTCGGTTCAGGGTCGGGTCATACCGAGTTAGATGATCTTTCGTGGTCGCGTCGTTTTTGGGTCGATTTTATCGAGGAAATTTTATGTCGGATCGGGTCGGTTTTGACTCGGGTCACAATCGGTTCTAGTTACTAATGGTCATCTATGGCTGTCTGTTCAATTTTTGGTATTACAAGTCGGGTCATTGTCGGATCACATGAGGTTGGGTCGGGTCTGTTACGGGTCGGGCATCAATGGGCCGGGTTTGGTTGACCACAATTTCAGGACTTATCGGGTCAGATTTTCAAGTCACTGAGATTAGCAGTGCCACAAAAGAAAGTCAACAGGAATCCTATTAACCCAATTGAAGATCGAATACACCCGAGAATGACCCTACTCAGTACAACCCGACATAAACAGATCTGAAACACTGAAACCATCCCACATATATTGTCACCCCAAGTAATTCTAGTAAGTTCATCTTATTTTATGACGGGACTAGTAAGTTCATCTTAACTCTTTCTACTATGATCATCTCACGAATTTGTATCCCATGAAGTCAGTGCTTATACCATGCTTTCGGGAGCACAAGGAGCATGGTGGTCCTTCTCACAATAAAGGAGTGGGGAACATACTTAAAATGATTTTTCATTTTTTAATATATGCTCCCCACTCATTTATTGTGAGGAGGACCACCATGCTCATTGTGCTCCCGGGAGCATGGTACTATTTGCGCTATGAAGTAGAGATAAACTCCACATACCCAATATGGTAAGAAAAAAAAAGTCACAAATTATTGGTAAGTTCTCTTCCTAAAGGGGTAAGGATCCTCTAGAGTTTTTTCTTGATAGAGTTTGTGAAGTTTACCAAAAGTAGTAATAAGACAAAATGATAGAATTTTAAAAGACACAATAAAAATGTTAAATAATTTATTCTTACCTTTTTAGGTAAACTCTACCAAATAAAGTTCATTTTCAATTTTAGAGGATCCCTACACCTTCCTAAAGAGTAAAGATCATTGAAAGTTTGAAACCAGTTCCGCAAACCCGTTTTGCCTTAGCTCCAATAGCAACTTCTGGATATTACCATCAGGAACTGGGCCGCACACAAAACAATAGCAGGCCTTGAGAATTTACTAAGAGCCCAATTTAGCTTTGTACAACCTCTTACAAACAGATTCTCAATTTTCTTCTTCTCCATTTATTTTATTTTACTTTTGTTTTTTAAAATTCTACCGCACGGCAATAAAGCCGGTACCGTTATATATGACCCTAAGAGCTTGTTTGGATAGCATTTTAGGAGGGAAAGGGAGGGGAGGGGGAGAGAGGGGAGGGAAAGGGAGGGGAGGTGAGGGAGAAAGGAGATGAATTCATTTGTTTGGATAGAAGA